>JAJHUR010109879.1:1139-12785 GCA_027495735.1 Lutjanus campechanus | reverse complement strand
ATCTGTACAATTAGTAGGCTTAATTGATCCAATCTTGCATGGGGTAATACAGTAAACAGGAGGTAAACAATCTGTTCTCACTTTCACATGTTAAAGTGATTAAATGTGCACTCACATAATTCCACTTTTAAATTACATTTCTTACACTCAAAGAAATCAAGGTGCTAACTAGAACCATAAGGGGTTCTTCAACTTGTACCCATAGAACACTTTTTGGTTCCAGGTAACACCGATTCTAAGGAAACTGTTCCAGGTAGACATTTTCCATCAACATGGAACCAACCCCATTTAGGTTCAAGCACCTAATTTTGAACTATTCCGAACATTTCCACTCAAACTTGGTGGAAATGTGGACTAGTTCAATAGGGTTATATGTAGAACCATCTGTTAGAGGTTTCACCCAGATGAGAGGTTGTACAGAGAACCCTTCTATGGATTAACCCAGAAACCTCCCTCCCTATGTCCTCTTCCACCAAAATAGTTTTGGTTCTTGAACTAGTTCCATTCAAGATTCTCAGAACCTTGGTACTATGTAGTGAACCAGTCTGCATTTCCACCAGTTTTGAGCAGTTCCATTGTAAAGGATGTCATCAACAGAAGCCGTTGGACAATGCCCAAGTATCTGGTTCTAGCTGGAAACCAACTTGTCATGTTCCACACCTGTTTATATTTGGTGGTTAACCCTAACCCTAACCCTAACCCCAACGCTCCAAATGGTTCAAAATTAGGTGGTTGAACCGGAACTGGGACAGTTCTATGTTGGCCTACCTGATGGATCTATCCCAAACCTTTCCACCTACTTAGGGTGCCAACAACAACCCACAAAGGGGGTTCTACTGAGAACGTTTTCATATTCCAACGGTTTTATGTAGAATCCACCCTTTTATGTTTTGTTAAAAATAACCCTTGACAAACCCTTTACAAAGAGTTCTTCAAGGACTTCAACAATCCTTGAAGCGCTATTCCAAAGACGGTTCTTTGGATGAAAAGAACTCCCTAGTCTTCCACAGTACCCTTCAAAATGAACCTCTTCAAAAAAGAGTTTTTCATAACCAAATGGTTCTGGGTTGAATATCAGCCCTTCAAGAAGAACCCTTTTTTCCTAATACTGCATGCTGTTACAGCTCGCTCATCCACACCCATTATAATATCAGTTCTGAATCAAAATACGTTCACAAGGAGAGTGCGAGTCATGTTGTTAGACTTGGTGTTGGTGCACTCAGCTATGTTTGGGCACCAAATGTGAGCTAGCTCCTGCCTGTGATAGATGACTGCCAAGTTTGGTTAGGTTTTAGTGGTGTGTGTGCCTGAGCTGAATGTGCTCAGGTTATCATCATTTCAGCAAGCAGTGGGCCACTGGATTTGGACCAACATACTTGGGCCAATTCTTGGCTGTCTTCCTGCACAGACTGGCAATTAGTCCCACAACCAGGTGGACACTGCATGTACATCCAAGAAAAATGACAGCATTGGTTGTTTTTAGCAAATGCCTAACAACCACATATGTTTTAATCAGAGGATGTGCCTTAACTGGCACAAGCCACTTTGGCTTCATGGGTGTTTACCACCACAAACACAAGCAGGTCAGTTTCCATACAAAAGATAACATTAACAATCATATTCAGTTTAGATCATTTAGATGCTTCACATTTTGGACTATTTCAGGTGCAGGACTCTGAGTTATACTTTGATTTCCAAGGAACACAGACCAGAACACATCTGGACGCAACTGGATAGACCTACAACCAATCAGAGCAGCAAAACATGATGTAGCGCTGAGTGACACACGCAAGTCTTCAACTAAAATGTGTTTCTGAAAACATTTGAGGAAAGAAATAGGCAGTGCAGCAACGGAATCTTGCTCAGTCCTTTGTAGCTACTGTAGGGTTCGATTCCAGCCTGTAGCCTTTGCTGCATATCATCCTTCTCTGTCCATTTACTGTCCTATCTTTAGCTATCCCATGAAATAAAGACTTAAAAGGCCCCAAAAACAATTTTAAAAAACATCCCATATTAAATGAACAGTTGAGATTGGCACAACCAGATCGAGGACATGTGGAAATTTGATTGAACCAAAGGGTTGGCCAGACGTATCTGCCAGACCAAATGGAACATGAGCTCGCAGATCTGGTTTCCAGGCTAGTGTCTCTGGTTCCAAAAGTAAAAGTCCCATTTCTAGAACCTTAAGGGAGAAGTTAACCACGACTCCAAAAGTGCATTTCAAAATAAAATAAAAAATTACCAATCAGCAAGCCTTAAATGACCTGACGTGTGGTTGAAGCAGAAGATTGTGCATTTGAGAAAACAGATACTAAAATCAGCAGCTTAAATCAATTATCTTTGGCTGTAGCAAGCCTATTAGCTGCTGTTAGGTCAGCTGATGTGCAGCTAGGGAGCTTGTTATGACTTGAGGCTGACCCTGCAGAAAATTTGTGTTCACACCGCAGGCAACAGAACCAGGCTCAGCAGCCTCTCAGTGAACATGACTGAACCGGGACCAACGCAGCCTCCAAGACCGACAGGGGTCAGCTTGACAACGGGAAAGACAGTATCAAGGTGCTTTACAGCAGCTCCAACCAGGACTCTGGTTCTGGTAGTGATGACAATGCTAGGAGAGGCGCGAAGTGGAGAGGAACCAGAGGGAGGACGCGCATCAGGAAGGCATTTTCCATGTAATCCTTGGATTAAGGATTCATTTTCAACCAAACCAGCTGGCGATTGTTGAACAGTGGAGAGTTGCTGAGTTTTGTTTTGTTTAAAGCGTGTTTACCGAACAAACTCATCTTCGTTCAGTAAAAGAAAGAAAATTGAATTCTGAAGGTATACGTCCATAAGAGATGTATAAATATTTCCTGTCCTGACATTTTGTGAATTTATTTTGTTTATGTAATTCAACTAAAAGTGTGAAAGTAGCAACCTTCATCTCCCATCTCAAACTACAGGGGGGGGGTCAGACTATCAAAGGACTATCAAAGTGTTATTATTAGACAGGATGGGCCAGGGTTAGCTGGTTAGCATGCTAACTTAAGTAGAGAACTCAGTAGAAATCTCTGCAACGCAACACAACACAAAGCAAAAGATCTGTGCAATCAATAAAGTCATAACTAATTCTTCACATTCTATTGAAAGTTTTCATTTTTAAATCTAAATCCTGGCAATATTTTACACATTGCTCCTTTAAAGATATTATTTAAAGAAAATTTTGAAATTGAAATACAGAATGTGGAAAAACACTTGGGAACACGTCTCCCCTCCCACCCCACAACTCTATATTTTCGATCATTATCGACCAGTCCTGTGCAGGTCACCCAGTGTGTACTGGGATCAGCTGCAGCCCTGCTGGAAAATGGATGGAGGATATTTTTAGTGCTTTTCTATTTCCAGAAGGAGAGAGAGTCTAAGGTTACAAAGAGCTTATGGAAAATAGTTTGTAACAACAGTAACGAACCATCCTATAATGGAATAAGTGGTATCACTGATGTAATGGGCCTTTTTGCAGAATGGGCTGCTTAATTCTTATTACTATTATACATCACTTCAGTCTAAAATAGTAGTCATGGTTTTAATTATACAGCAAAGCATCTCAGGCACCCACAGGGACACCTAATTAGATTTAGTAGCACTTAGGTGAATAATAAAGTAACAGTGAATTCACAGCTATTTTCGCTGTACTGAATAAACAGATAAAGACAAATAGACTGACAACAAGCCATGTAGTTTTTCAGAGCTTTAAAGAGGAGTGGGCGGCTTGTTTGGAAAACCATCTCCTCGTGCTATAATTTTCTTCTTTTATCATTATTGTATGCGTTGTGTATTGTAGTGATAGCGTGGATAAAGACAGCTGGATACAGATGGAGCCATCCACGCCGTCTGTAATAGACTGCTCGCGGCAAGTGTGACTCATCCTCCAACCTGCAGCCCCGCGCTCTTTCTTGTATCATTAGATTATTATCAGTAATGATAAGTTGCTGTCACTCACTCTTTTAGACGCCACATTCTGGAGTTTCATTTGCACTGATGGACCATGCTCACCTTCCCTCCGATGGCTTGGGTGAAAGAAAATGCCAGCAGTTCAAATGGAAGAGGCTGAGAGTGCCGAGGTACTTATTGCAGCAAGGGGCACCAGCACGGAAGCTAAACAATGTACTGCTGTGGACAGGGTCAACAAATAAAGGTATTTTAGCCACTTAACTATCAGTTTAAGAGTACGCTATATTTAGGATATTTTCACAGCTTTACCTTGCCATTAGACAGCCTTTTCTGGTGGAAAATTGCTGTTATACAAGTCAAATGTCGCTCTAACCAACCCAACCAAACTCCATGGTTGACATTAGTCATATCACCTTGCAGAACACAGGAGTTCCTGGTCTACCGCTGCCTTCATCTGTTTATTTGTATTATTTTTAGGGTTGTTTCTAAAAGGGGGACCTCGGGGGACCCCTGAAATGTACCCAGTGAGAGATGGGACCTTAGTTTGCAAGGTTCATTTAATTTATGGATTGTTTTACAACAAAGTGTTTATAATGAGATGTTAGTTATAGTTCCTTTTATGCTACTCACAAAAACAAAAAACACACAAAAACTATATACAGAAAATGGTTGAATAAATAATAAAACATAAAAAATAAAACTACTTTTCATGGGGAAAGGCTGAGGACAAATTTAGGAGTCTAACACCCCAGGATAGAGGTAGAAGGGAGGTACAATTTATTCTTAACAGCTAACAGAATAAAGTACGGAAGATTTATATTATATTTGTATGGTGTCACTCTGTGGTGTGATTTGCAGGACTATTTATCTTTTGAATAAAAATTTCATGCAAAGGAACGTAAGAGAATGTGAGATACCATGATTTTAGTAATTAAAGTAAATATGAGGATTGGTAAATTAACGCCATTCCAGATAAATTACTGCTTTTATGTGTGTTTTGTCTGCTCGACCTGAGCAAATTATTCATTTTGCCTATGGAGTTTGGTTAGTTTGGAGAGAGTGATATTTGGCTTATATAACACTGGTTTCCTGTCAGAAAAGGCTGTTTGATGACAAAGTAAAGCTGCGAAATATATTTTAAATACAACATACACTTAAAGTCATATTGATGTTTTTAGGTGGACCTTTTTTTTAAGTGGCTAAAGCCTTTTTTTTGCTGACCCCAGTAGTACCCCATTCAATCCCATATTAAATCCAGACTATTACTAAAACTATAAACTATTCTGACATTATAAAAGTCAGTTTAGATGCAGAGCTTTTATAAATGCCTCTGTGACAGGCAGCAGAGATTGGATTTGGGGTTTTCTGGGCATTTTCAATTGTTCTCGTCTTCGCCAACAAACACGTCCTTGGCCGGCAAAGCAGTCTTTTCTGATTCCTATTGATCTTCTGTCGCTCTGTGGTTTGTTAAAATATGTTTCACAGAAGACACTTCAACACAGAACAACAAACAGCTTTCCTCTCTAGAAAATTCATTCTTTTACTCACACAACTCTGACGCTACATGAAGCGTATAAGAGAATATCCGGATGTTGATTTTCTGTTCTATTGTGTCAATTAATTGTTTTGAACTATAATGAATTGTCTGTTTCTCTGCTCTCTGATCTGAAAATTATTGTTTTCATTTAACATTCTGATTAGTTGCCAGGAGCTCTTCAGAATCATGTCCACACAGTTCAGTGAATGTGTCGTGTTGGTAGCCAGCAGGTTTAGAGTCTCATTGCTAAAGGGCACCTCAGCTCTAAATGTTGCTCAGCCACATTTTTCAAGCCAAAGACCTTTCGACCGAACACCCACTGACTGTATCTGCAGGCCCACACAAACACACACACCCACACTCACCCTCACACTGTCAAGATCCAAGTTAAAGATTAGTTTACCTTCAGACACCAGCAAGTGGTGCTGTTCTCTTTCTATTTCCCCTGCCAGCTGCATGCTTTATGATTATATCACATACTGTGTGAGATCATTACATCAGATTACATTATGACAAACAGAAGCATCAATGGGCATGATCCTGGATATTTGTGTTCATATATAACAAAGGTCTATATATAACATGGTCATGTATAATGTTATATAAAACCAGGGCCAGTGTGCTCATGTGTAGTACTTTGATATAGCCAAAAGCTAGTTTTAAACTGGTGATACTCTGCAACAATATCAACCTTCCTCCCTTTTTTGAGGGAGGGGTTTTTAGTGGTTTAATTGTGTCTTGATGTTAAATTCTGGAGAAAGTAATTAGTTGTGATTAGTATTTTCAGTTAACATCCATTTGTTGTTAAATGTTTATTTAACTTAATTTGATCTTAATTTAATTTGAACCATATTTATATTAATAGAAAAACATTCTCTGTACATTTGTCTGTTTCCTTCCTTCCTTTTTCCTCTGGCTACTTTTAATTGCTGTTACATGCCTCATCCGCTTGCCAAACCCTGGGGTTGTAACACTGTTGCCCTCTCTATTATTAGCTTTTCCTTAGGCAAAGAGAAGCTTTGAACTCTAAGCTCTGAGCTAATTGAAATTTTATCGAAATTGCAATATGGCCTAGTACAATTTTGCAATTACAGGAGGCATAATATTGTTTAAAGCGAATTGTGTGTGAAAGTACCATTTTAAATGAAGTATTGTTGTGCTGAAGAGATGTTCTGGTCTACCTACAAAATGACAAAACCAATTTAGCAACTAGCTGGTGAACACAGTGACACATATTTTCCTCAGAAGTTGGTGGAGACCAAAACCAGAGCTAAAAGGAGAGTGTATCAAACCTGCTTTCACTGGTTGGCCAGAAACATGACTCAACCTAGCCTGTGTCATTGTTTCCACAGATTTTTCTTGCTACTGCAAAGGGCAAAGATTGAGTTAATGCAGTTAACTACATGTACATGTGTAATTATCTTCATAGTTATACATAGTTAAAACCACTGGAAACCCAAATCCACAACTGCCTTCTAACGATGTAATATTTCTTATTTACATGATACTAAGCACCTAAAAAGTGTTAAAAGTGTAAATAAGTTTTTGTTGATACTCAGTTTCTTTTGAGTTCTATTGCTGGGACATGTATGTCAGAAATTTCCATGAAAAAAAAAATCCACATCAGTTGTCCCACTCAAACGGGTGCAACAAAACCTCAATGCTCCAGCTTCATCTGCCTCCTTGAGTCAACAGCAACTCCCGTATTCTGCAAGGTTAAATTCAGGGCAGCAGCTGGTCATTTGGATGACCCAAGTGTAATTGCTGTGCACCCCCAGACAAAAAAAAAAAAGAATTGATAAAAATGGTCAGAAATACCAAAATACCACAGTACGACACCAAGACTTTGAGAGAACATAGTAAAATTCATGCTGAGATTCGGTATCAAACCATTTTTCTGCACTTTGAGTACTTCTGTTCTGGGGATTGCTCAGAGACCCCCTTATTGATTATATACCAAGGAAAGCCATACATCCTCTGAATGCCCCAGGTCCCTAGTATGTGGTTGGCAAGTTTCACGAGGTCATTTCACACTGGGAGACCAAGTTTCAAAAATGGTCTCACTACAATGAAATAGCTAGCATGGGGACTAGCATCACGACAAACAAATACAGTTGGACTTTCTGGGTCCACAAGAGTCTCTGCTTTCCATTCAGACACAATTTATATTTTAATACTGTGGAGACAGTACACTGCAGAACCACTGAAATAGAATAGTCAAAAAAAAAAAAAAAAAACACCGCAAGAAAAGAACTGCATGAACAAACCCAAACAAACCCATTTTCATTCAGATATCAAGGGATGTCAAGGGACCCCAGAATGGTCATGCCAGTTTTCACCACACCACAAGTTAGCATCCCGACAAGCTAGCATGACATAGTTGGTACCAATGGATTCCTGATATCAGGGATACTCAGCTTGCTTTTCTGGAGGGCCACTTTTGCAAAATGACAGGAGGCGAGGGACCAGTTCAGAAACAAACAAGAATACTATTTATAAGACACAATGAAAAACATTAATATGCATTAACTTGGCTTTCTTTGTTTTCAAATTAACTGACTTATTAATTTAACTTATTAACTAAATTTACTAGGTACAAGAATTGACAGTAGGCCTATATGAAGGACCTATACTGGATTACTCGATCTGGATCACTAACCTGACACCCCAGATTGTTTGTTGCACAGAACCATCTGGGAAGTCGTCCATCTGGGAAGTCGTCCGTATAAACTGTTTGGAAAAGGGCAGGCACTTTCAAAAATCTAAATCTGATTTTTAATACTTTTATATGCTTATTATTATGTGCATAAGACCCTAAATTACATGGTTAGAAGACTATGGTGGTTTTGGATATACAGAGGCTTTAAGGTTAATTAAGTCTGATTAGCATAATAGTCAGTGGGTAGGTTGAGAGAAGGTCATACAGTTCTTTTACTCTAAGTACAAGAGGAATGTTGTGAAACAGCCCTCTATTAGTGAAGGAAGGAGTCGTAAAAAAAAGTCTTAATATTCAGAGTCTCAGTCCCTTAATAGCTTAGGTTTTGGTTTTCGGTCGGTATAGTAGCTCTAAGCTCCTCAGATTAGGAGGTCTAATAAGGCAGATAAGTTAAATCAGGCTGTTGTGGCTGTGACACTCCTTGCCCATACACTGCTTGTGATGTTTTTGATTCAGATAATGAAGCTCACTCTGCCGCTGCGCTGTGTGAAAGTGTCAGCTAAAAAGCCTAAAATAGAAAAAAAAAAAGACAGACAACCCAGCCAATTAGTCCAAAGCACAAGCAGCAGCAGCATCCAGGCGATGACGGCCTCAGCATCACATACTCACAGGCTGGCTGACCCCTGTGTGACCAAAGGTGTGTGTGTGTGTGTGTGTGTGCTGTGGGACATATCTTTGTGAATGTGTGTGTGTGCCTGCTGCAGGCTTCTCCCTAAGTCGTGACCATTCGTCTTTTTAAAATTTAGAGTATTAGATGAGTCATAGTGAGCGTGTGTGTGTGTGAGTGTTCATCAGCACTAGTGACAAGAGAGAAACGGAGATGGACTGATTCCATTGGGGACTATGTGTTTGTAAGTGTGTGTAGTATGTGTGTGTTTTGTTTACTTTGCTCGAACCTCATATAAGTCCACTGATTCTCATTTCCTCGAGTCTACGAGATAACACATAATGGAACAATAAGTGAGCCTTTAATTAAATGAAGCCAGCAGAACCAATCCATAATTGCCTTCTGGCTGAGACATTGAATACTGATGATAACTGTGTAGAATTTTTTGTGTGTCCATCCAAAGAAGGCTGACCTTTCAAACATCGAGAGATGCAGCACTAATTGACAGGGATCTATATAAGGCTTGTACATTCATATATTTAAAAATGTCATTACTGTAACCAGGTAACGTCGAGTTTTTTTCCTTTTTGTCCAATGGAAACAGAAAGAAATCCCTGTTAAATGTCATTTTCTATCTTACTTTTCTAGTCTACTCTAATGTATAATTCTGCTGTGAAATACATGCTCTATACTGGACCAAATTCTTCTCTATTTTTGGGGTCAATTTGTATCAAATGAACCATGTGTTTAATCATTGGAACAGTGTCTTCACATGACGTCTTTTAGTTGAGTTGCACCTAAAAAGATTCATTTTTAAACCCGATTGAATCAAGGTTCAAGTTTAAGTTGCACCAAGCTTTTAAACTAGCTTAAAATTAGCAAAGATTCAATTTAAACCTCTAAACATAGATTGAATTGAATTACATTGCACCAGAATGTTAAACTCCAACTTAAAATGTAATCCAGAACTAAATTTAAACTTACTTGAGGAGGTTGAACTTTTAAAGTTAAAGTTAGTTCGAAAGGCTCAATACATCATAGTTTTATGATGCTTCTTTTCATTCTTTCACTCCAGGCAATAATTCTGCCAAGTTTTTCTCAAAAGACAAGAGGAAACTGTTTTAAGAGACATGAGACGTTCTTTCCTCTGAAGTGTCATGTGAAGCGACGACTGTTTGTGATGACGGCAGCAGCTGATCACAGCTGGAAAAGCTGCCAATCATCTTTAGCAGCTGTTGAGGCTTCTGATGGAGTTTGTGTCCGCACACGTGTGCTGTGTTAATTCTAATAAAGACTCACAGTTGTCAGTGTTTTCTCTCTGTGTAAACCCGTTCAGCAGACAGCTGCACATGAAAAACAGCCTGCAGTCTGTATTTATACTGTGATCTGTGTCCTCATGCAGAATGTGTTTATTTATTCATCATTTGCATCTACAATTAACACAGATTTTTAGAGTGATACACTTTAGTTTAATCTGTTATTTGTCTTCACTGCGGTATAAAACTCCAGTATTGTTGTGATATATCAAATCACTCTGATTAGATTCAGCATCCAATCAGTATTGATGTCTAACAAGGGGATGTGTTGTCCAGTTAAAAAACTGCTGCTCTTGTGTATTATCTCTCCTCAGAGATCCCTCCTCACTCCTCCAAGCAGAAATAAGAGACTTGGGACATCTGAAAATCAAGGAACAAGGAAACGACAAATAAGAGACTTGGGATGTACCCTATAACATTTTAGCTAGCTCGCAAACAATGCAATGTTTTGTTAAAGGATATGGAGCAGAATATATAGCAATCAACCATTTTCCTCCTTTTCTTTTACTTATTACTGCACTAGCACTCCCATTCTTGTAAATGCAATATCTCAAGTACGCCTTGATGAAATTTCTTCAAACCTGGCGCAAACATCTGATTGGACTCAAGGAAGAACTGACTGGATTTTCTGGGTCAAAGGTCACTGTGACCTCACAAACGTTTTTAGCTGTAATGCAAGAATTCACACTAATGTTGACATCAATATTCCCCTACAACAACATTTGACACAAATGTCTAACAGGATAAAATGATGACATTTTATATCCAAAATGTCAACGGTCAGTTTCACTGTGACATGATAAAGTTCTGCTCTCCATCAGTCCTCTGTCCTCCTCTGTAAAAATAGCCTCCAAGTGAGGAGAGCATGTCTCTCACTGGAAATTATTCACTGGAATCACACCTATCAATATCGTGATAGCTTCCATTTTGCAAAGAAAATACGCTGAACACATTATGTTCAATTCAAAGTCTTCAGTACATACATTATGTGAGTTTGTACAGACATAAATGTAAACTGCAGCTTGACTGGTTGGTGGGTAATATAATTGCGAGGCAGTAATTTTAATTATTCATTAATTATAATTTTGGTAAGGATGCTTTTGCATATTGATTAAATTATATAATTTCGGTTTACATCACTAAACCTGGATTTACTAAACTGAGATTAGTTTTTTTTTTATTGTGTAACAGAGCTCTGCTTAAATTTAAATCTGGATTTACTCATTTTAAACCTAGTTTTGCTAAACTCAAACTCAAAGCTTAGGTTTAATTGATCTTGTTGGTGCCACCCAGTCTTCGTCACTTTCTGAAACCAACAACTGAACAGCACAACCACCTCATATAAAAACTGTTCATGCATACAGAGCAGGATTTGAGCTTCTCTCTCGAGCTCTATTTTTCATTCTTCACACGACCACTTCCATCATTTTTCTGGTGCACAAACAAGCACAGCGCCATAAATGCTTTCAAAGACACACTGTGTTAAAGTGTGCTAAATTATCCCCATTCGTATGATTAGTGTAAATTGCTCCTCTCTGTG
>JAJHUR010109878.1:1434-32206 GCA_027495735.1 Lutjanus campechanus | reverse complement strand
GTGATTGTTATTTTTAACTCACTTTGGACACTATAATAACCAAAATAACAAGAAGCCATAATTGATATATTATTTTTGTTCTGTTCGTTTGGAGTTAAAGATATTTTATTATTTTTGTTATTGTGTTCTTCTGTTCCTTTGTTTATTATCTAAATAAACTGAATTAAAGACATCTTGGGTTTTGATTTATGGATTTAATTATTCATGTACACTACATAGGTAATAGACAGGCATATAGGTTTTGCATATATGTTTAGCATATAGGTCCCCATATAGGTTTGGCATATAGGTGACATAAAAAATTGGCCGATTCCCTATATTTTATGTAACCTATATGTACATATAGGTACATATATGTACATATAATATAGGGAATCGGCCATTTTTTTATATGTCACCTATATGCTAAACATATAGGTTACATATAGGTTCTTTCCATGTGGGCTGGCTGGGAGGAAACCACTCAGTCATTCTTGGCCGCCTTATTCATGATATAAGAAAGTACAACAAACATACAGTTTTTTGGAGTCACATTGTTAAATAAATAAAGTTAATAAAAATAAGTTTTGCAAAGTTTTGTGTTGTTCTTGCAAGATGTGTATTTTTCTTCAAGCAAACCACTTATAGTGACTTATGACCAGCTTGTAATGTGTTATATCAGCCTATACCTGAGCAGTTTCATCACTTTACTTGAAGCACCCAATGACCATTTAGAGTAACTTATAATCACATTATAATGCATTATACCAGTGATTATAAGGCATTATAAAGAGTTTTAATATATGACAACTATGATAATTATACCCTTTGATCCTTGCAACAAAAATCGGTTAGCAAGGGACCAGCAATCATGAAGTATTATAATACTTGACCTTATAAGCCGTTATAAAATACTCTATAATGTGTTATGCTTATTGTTATAAAGCCTTATGATAATTTATGAGTGTTTATAATGATAGTTATACACATTTATAAGCATATCATTAATATATGTATAATGCATTATCTATGTGGGCATTGTCAGTGAGTTGCTAACAGTTATAACATATTATAATACCTGACCTTGTCCAATCAAATTACTCGGTTGGAACTAACTGTTGTATAAAAATATATTTATAATGCGTTATAGAGATAGGCGTCAAATAAAGTATTACCAAATATTGCATAGAAAAGATTTAACAGATTTAACAGTGTGAACATACAGTATTGCACGAGGTGGGGAGGTTATGCAGCAGACATGACAATGCTACATTAAGTCATACTGGTGTTGATGTTAAAGACTCTGACAGCTGATGGGATGAAGAACCTGCGGTAGCGCTCCCTCTTGCACTGTGGGTGCAGCAGTCTGCTGCTGAATGAGCTGCTCAGTGTACGTACAGTCTCATGCAGAAGGGGGGAGAGGTGTTGTCCATGATAGATGTCAGCTTGGTTAACATCCTCCTTTCACCCACCTCCTCGATGGTCTCCAGGGGACAGTCCAGGACAGAGCTGGCCCTCCTGACCAGCTTGTTCAGTCTTTTCCTGTCCCTCTCCATGCTTCCACAGCCCCAGCAGACCACTGCGTAGAGGATGGCAGATGCTACCACAGTGTCATAGAAAGTTCTTAGCAGTGTCCTGTACACTCCAAAGGACCTCAGTCTCCTCAGCAGGTGAAGATAGCTTTGGCCCTTCTTGTACAGAGTGTTGGTGTTCATGGACCAGTCCAGTTTATTGTTGAGGTGAACACCCAGGTATTTGTACTCTCCCACGACCTCAATATCCAAACCCTGGATGTTCACTGGAGTAGTCTGGGGCGCGTTCCTACGGAAGTCCACCACTAACTCCTTTGTGTTGCTGGCGTTGATATGAAGGTGATTGACCCCACACCAGTTGACAAAGTCAGTGATGACCCTCCTGTATTCCAGTTCATTCCCCTCTGACACACATCCAACGATGGCTGTATCATCGGAGAACTTCTGGAGGTGGCAGCTGTGCGTATTGTGCCTGAAGTCCGATGTGTACAGGGTGAAGAGGAAGGGGGCGAGGACTGTCCCCTTGGGGGGGACCCTGTGCTGCAGACTACCCCATCAGACACACAGTCATGAAGCCTCACACACTGCGGTCTGATGGTGAGGTAATCAATGGTCCATGCAGTCAGGTGGCGGTTGACTCCAGCTTCCCCCTGAGCAGTGATGGCTGAATTGTGTTGAAAGCACTAGAGAAGTCAAAAAACATGACTCTTACAATGCTCTCAGTGTCTTACAGTGTTCTCCAGGTGGGATAGTGATCGATGCAGCAGGTAGATGACTGCGTCATCCACCCCAATGCCTGGCTGATAAGCAAACTGCAGGGGTCCAGTTCTGTTCTCACCCGGGGTCGGAGGTGGTTAAGTAGAATCCTCTCCATGGTCTTCATCAGGTGGGAGGTCAAGGCTACGAGTCTGAAGTGGTTGGGCTCCCTGGGGTGTGCAGTCTTTGGTACTGGAACCACACAGGAAGTCTTTCACAGGACAGGACAGGAACATTATGGTCATTATGGAGATGTCAAAATTACAGCCCACACACCACATGCAGCCTGACACCATCATTAATATGCCTCCTGTGCTATTTTAAAACCAAAAATATATTTGGCTTGCTGACTTCCTTAAAATCAAGTTCCTGTTAATCTTCTAAGATGTTTCAAGATGACTGTTGTACTCTCACTTCAAGACTTAGGCCTGACAGTCTAACACCCAGCATCCCTGTTCCCATTTGACTTTATATTTTCGGCTGAGTGAATCCGAATAGTGAATAGTGATTATAGTGATTAGTGATCATCTGATTGGACAGAAGGTTGAAGGAAGGAAGCTGGAAAGCCAATTTTTTACATTTCTGTAGTCTTAGTTATGTGAAAGAAGAACACAAGACAAATGTTAGCTAAGATAAAGCAATGAAACTGACATCAGTTCAGTTAGCTGAAAGTAACACTGTTCCTAAACAAAATATTAAAGGCACTTGGTTCATTTCAGAACTGCATACATACATGGAATAAAACACAATTTGGCTTCAGTGCCTCAAAGAAGACATTTCAGCTGTGTGTACGCTTTCTGTCCAGACAAATTGGATATGCTCGTCGTCATGTTTCCTTACTTTTGTTTTTTATCTTCTGTTTACTTCTTTTGCTGCCATAGCTGGTCATTTTAAAAATCTGTCCATCTTTGTTACTACGATGTCTTACTTACTGCTTTGGTGTGCATTGGAATTATATAAAACTTGTTTGGATGAAAACAATCTATGAAGTATTTTTATTTAAAAATGAAAATTATAAATTTGGTCGTAACAATCTGACTGGGGATGCTTGGGGTGCCAGTTAGGTCAGAGCCTAACAATACTTCCATCAGGGTTGTGAGTCAATATTTTTTTAATTAGTCAACCACACATAAGGCTCAAAATCAGAGTATGTTTGGAGAAAAAACAAAATTCCTTTCTTGAACCCATAAGAACACACATCCAAAGCAAACAAAGCCAACAAACAACACAATACCACAGCAGGCAGCTTTCAGTTCAAATAAATGTACTGAAGTAAATCATAAGCAAAAGAACAACAGACGAATCAGAGGAATCAGTCCCTTCTAGAAAACCCAAAATCAACTAAACAAAATTCACTTCCTGTTTAATCGTTCAGTTCAGCTCAGTCTGTTGCAACAATAAAACTATTCAGTTCAGTTCAATTCAAAAAGAAAACTGTCCAGTTCAGTTTGTTTGCAAAAAAAAGAAGGAACCAAAAAAGGGAAACAAAAATCATTTCCTCTTGGATTTACCAGAGTTACCTCACAGTGAGTCCAGTTAAATCCAGTCTGTGTTTTCATCAGGTCAGGTGGGGGGGTGATCAGACCATCTGCCAACTCCAGGAATTAAACAGCCAGGGGTTCCAGCAGGATAGTGACACGGGTTATGAAACGCAGATTTTAATAGACAAAAATGAAAGAAGACCGACACAAAAAGCTCTCTGCTCCAGCAGGATGGCCTCAGCGCCTCCTCATAACACTGCGCTGAGGGACAGTTAGGTCAGTTGCTATCTGACCCGTGAAGCCTTTTGTAAATATACTGTATACAGTATATATAACATGATCATTTGAATGAATGAATGAATCTGAAAAATTTCTGAGTACTTATTTATTTTAAAGCTAAAGGTATAAAGCTGAAGCCTTCTTGTTGATTCATTTTATTGTTAAAAATCAGTTCAAGGCTTGAAGGAAGAATATTCCACTGTACTGCAGCAGAGTAAAGACGTGTTTTAACCCCTGAAACATATATAACACTATTGTTACCGGTATTTACAGATCCCCCTGCTTTAACTGTAAATTCTGGAGTCTGTTTAAGTTTCACACAGGGACAACTCCACATTCAGCAGTTCCTGGATCAGATAATTAGCCATTTACATTGACCACTTATATGCAGTCTGTCGACAGAGTTGAACCCAATCTTTCCTGAACATACACTTGATTTATTTATATTTTTTCTCTTTCACTATGGCTCAGTTTTTAAGTTAGATTTTTTTTTTCAAAACAATAAAGACTCTCTGAACAATTAGTTCATTGTTCAGAGCATATTTGAATTTCTCATTTATTCAAGCAAATTGCACATGTTTTGGCATGTGTGCAGAGTGTGATTGTGTACAATCTGCAAAATAACTACTTGTACAAGGCTTTGATCAAAACTGATGAGTTGATTCCAGTGGTGGAAAGAGTGCTGAAAATCTCTACTCAAGTACAAGTACTTTTACTGAAAACTGCTAAAATATTACTCAATTACAAGTAAAAGTACTGGTGTTAGAAATATATTTAAGTGAAAGTACAAAGTATTTGTCTCAAAAACTACTCACAGTATTTGTTACTTTTAACCACTGATGTCATTGTCACATCTCCAAACTAAGGTTGCAAATTTTGTGCATTTTCCAGAACCAATAGTTGAAAATGCCAACAATTGATTATCATTAATAAGATGATAAGATACAAACTTTTTTTTAAACTCGTCGGTTTATTTATTTTTTTGTAATTTTGTCCTCATTTCAAGTCCAAGTTTAATTTTCCATATCCAACAAATGGCTCCCCCAGACAAACAATGTCAAAATATAATATAAATATCCATGAATACATTTTTAATTGGTTAAATTCTCCATGGCAATTAATTGATTAATGATTAATCATTAACATCCTTACTCCAAATGTGTGTTGCTGCAGCGTTTTGTTTTGTTTTTCAGCTGTATGTCAATGTTTTTGGCCTGTTTGTGATCAGATCACCTGATTGGCTACTAAGATGCAGATGAAAGGTTTGGATATTAATTCAAATTGTACTCAGTACTTAACTATGGGTTTAAAAGTAACTGAGTAGATTATATAGCATACTTAAGTACAAGTTAAAGTACAGACTTGAAAATCTGCTCATAAAAGTACAAGTATCCAAAAAAAACTACTTAATTGCATTTAATTGCACTTAATTTGAGTACTTGTAATTAGTTACTCCCACCCCTGGTTGATTCTCAGTGAAACTATCAAACACTTCACAACCTCTAAACATTTTTTCATTGTTTGAGCCATCACATGTTAAATGATCCAGTCAGTTATCAAAATCTGTCACACATACATGTATTTTCCATAAAAGTCTCTGACATGGACTGTTTGAAGACAGATGAGCTGCCAGGTGACAGTAATGAACCAGGAATCACAGGGAGATCATTTAGTGGTAAATTTTCTGTTTACTGTATTTGACTGAAAGAACAAAGGTGAATTTTCAGTGTACAGTTCATGTAACACACGGCTACACAAATACATTTAATGAATACATACAAATGTGCATATCCTTTTTCTGTGTAGTACAGTGTTGTACAGTGTTGACTTTTCCCAGTAAACTTTTCCATCAGTTGAAATCTGAATGTAAAAAGCTCAGTGTGATACACAATATCATTCAGACAAAACTGACACTTGTACAGTACAGTTGGTGTCAACATAAAAGTAGAACAAAACAGAGATTTGTATGTAAGAAACATTTCTAGGGATGAGTGTCATTGTAACATCTTGAGCAGTACAGCACATGCAATTACAAAATAACAATTTACTGGCACAATAACTTGGTTTAGAAGCATGAATGAAAAGTTTTGGGTGAGTCACTACCTTTTGCAGAGTTGTGATGTCCCATCAAACACTTATAATTTAGAGAGTGTAAAAAACTTTCAAAAATGATCCAAAGCCATTTAGAAAAACTGTAAAATCATCAAGTAAAAAGTAAAATATATGAAGTATTTAGGCTACACAAGATGGACGTAGTTGTGGAACAATTTAAAACTGGATGATTTCTATCTGCCAACCTTTAGAAAAGCGACAAGCTCAGGATCATCTCTGTTCACAGTCCTTCAACAAAATGTCACTCTGTCAGACAAGTTGTGCTTTGGTTTGTCGAGACAGACCGTCTCTGATAAGCCACTGCTCCTCCTCTTCCTCTCGCTTATCTTTGAGACCATCAAGTGGAACATCTCCACGATGTTGAGGATCACAGAGAGCACGGACATCGCCAACATGAAGATAATAAAGATGGTTTTCTCTGTGGGACGGCTGATGAAGCAGTCCACTGGTGAAGGACAGGGGTAGTCGGGGAAGGAGATCTTACTGGGCATGAAAATGAAGCCGTAGAGGAAGTACTGGCCCACGATGAAGGCCACCTCCAGCAGGATCTTGAAGAACAGCTGCATCATATAGCTGACCAGCAGGGCGCCTTTGAGCTGCACTTTTCCACGTTCATCAGAGTACTTCGGAGCTTTAATCAAACCGTTTTTCCCCAGTTTCTGCTCCACACGTCTCCTCAGCTTGTTTTCTCTGCGGATCACCAGCAGGACGTGGCCCAGGTAGATGAGCGTGGGCGTGGAGACCAGGAGGATCTGGAGGACCCAGAAGCGCGTGTGAGACATGGGGAAGGAGCGGTCGTAGCAGGCGTTCTTGCAGCCGGGGCTTTTGGTGTTACAGTTCATGTTTGCTTGTTCATCTCCCCAGATTTTGTCCACGCCAGCAGCCAGGATGAAGATCCTGAAGAGGAAGAGAACACTCATCCAGACCTTCCCCACAACAGTGGAGTGGGACTGCACCTTGTCCAACAAGGCAGACAGGAAGGACCACTCCCCCATGATGACACCCTGCAAGACAGAAGACACAGAAAGCAATGATGAAGACACAGTGGGCCCAGGACAGACTGGACTTCATCTCAAACAAGTCAGTGTGAGGCACACAGGACACACAGGACAACTCAACATGGACCTTAAGACACTGAGATTTCAGGCAGAATTTCAGGAAAATAATATAAAGCAGGAAGACACTGACGAGTCCACATCTACCATCTCTCTTAATTTAGTGGTATTTACCCATCTTGATTTGAGTTTTGTATAATGGAACTAGATGGCACTCAGCTTGTGGTGCACAAAGCACAAACAAGTGTTTTCCGGAGCTGCAAAAAAAACACTTTGGACACAGGCCTTAAAATATCACTGCTCCTTCATTAGGGTACAAGTAGATCTCAGCAAGTAGAACTTGTACTTATATTTGTGTATTCAATTGAATTAATGTGCTGCTTAGATGCATTGTTATGGTCTATGAGTCAGGTTTATTCTTTCAGCTGCACCTGGTGGTGTCAAACTGACTTGGGAGAATGCATTTACTGATCATCTGTCACCTAATCTGCAGACACCTGATCAAACATATTAAATTATATACGATTGCGTATGACCTTCTCTTCTTTATACGGATACACTTAGGATAAGGCACGAGTCAGTCAGAGCACAGTATAGAACAGACTTGGGAGCAAATAAAAAGTAAATATAAAAACATAATTCAAAGTGGTCAGTAGGCTGACTTTCATGGCTTTATAAGTACAAGTACAAGGCTTTAGTGCTTCGATCAGTCCATGTTGGAGGATGAAATTAGCATATAAAAGCACAATGACAAAACAGAAAACTTCCCTCCTATGTGTGACACTCAGACACTCAGATAAAGTGATTTGATTGGTCAGCAGGCAGTGCTTCGTCCATATTGATCTCTTATCTGAAACATGACCTGCTCTGGTGCAGGCGTTCAGTGAAAGTTACCATGGCGATGTACTCAGGTAAAAGGTGAACCACCATCCTAGTACTGAAAACTCAGAGTTAATCCTGAAAGTTACCTCACTAACCACAAATGCTGCTTTGTAGTACAAGCCCCTGGTCGTGATTCCTGAAAACAGTTTTGAATTTTTAAAATGTATTTTTGGTACTTTGAGCACCATAAGCCAAGTGCCAAGTGTCCTTTTATTATATCAGGGAGAAGGCAGACATCTATACGACCAATATCTCCAAGACCCTGCAGCTCAAACCCAAGATATCTAGATGGATAAATAATACAGGTAAGAGGAAAAGCATGATTTTGGGGTAAACTGTCCCATTAAAGTCTTACTTCACCTCAGCCATGAAGATGCAGATCTCTTTTGGAATAATCACATGGGTTATTTACAACACTGACCAGTGACCTCTGTTACTGTTTCAGTATGAGGACCTGATGCTGATGCTTTAAGACCAGTGGCAGAGAAGTGAGACTTCAGACGTCCACCATATTGGAAACCTTTATGATGTCCTTTAGACTTAGTGGACAATAACAGCCAATGACTGAAGAGCTACAGTGATTTACTCAGCTGTTTTAGTCCTACAGATCAAAGCATCAGTAAGAGAGAACAGAGTATTATAGATTCATAATGTGCCTTTTTTAAACAAATATATTTCCCACAATGCATATAGCCACTGTACTGTTTTATTCTATACCAGGGATCTGCAACCTGCAGCACCAGAGCCTCAGGTGGCTCTGGGGCCCTTCTTCAGTGGCTCCCTGTGGCTTTGGCAAAGAATCATATTAATTATATTAGTAACAGTCATTTGTTGTTGTTTTTTTACATTTTAATTTTCATTTCTCATCGTTGTAGGCATACACTGTAAAAATGACAGAGGTTAGAAAACTTTAAATATTATAAAATTTAATTTTTTACCAACTACTAATATTTTGCTGCAATAATTTACTTTTCTTCTTTAGATAAACTTAAATCTTTGAGTTTTAGAACCCCCTCAAAATATCTTTAAAAAATATTGAGTAAATGCATTGAAGTGAAAAGTGAATGATGTTTACATTTTTATAATTTCAATTAAAACCATTTAATTTCCAGGCACCAAAATGATGACAAATCAGGTTCATAGTTCACTGTGACCATTTTGAAATACCTTTTTTTTTTTAATATTTCTAAAATCAGAGATTCAAGTTTATCTAAAGAAGGAAAGTGAATCATCTGAAGTCAAGATGGGTAAAACTTTTTAAAGTTTATTTTAAAAGTCAAAAAGTTTGAGTTTGAGTATGTTGTCTTGAAATTTCTTTTACAGTGTAAAGTGATTCTCACATCCTTCAAATGTGAAAATATGAATTTTCACTAAATTACAGAAAAAGTTTGAATATTTTGTCAACTAAAATGTCATCTATGGCTCGGTGCCTTTTCCTCTAAACTTCTCGTGTCTCAGTAAGCTTGGACAAGAACATCTGGCTTACATCAGCACCAATATTACAGGACAGTGGCTGGCAGGTAGATTAGACAGATTTCAGATAGGATGTGAAATCACATTTAAACCATCTCAGAACACTCAACACCAGCAGTTAAAACATGTTTCTCAGCTGTGTTATTATTAACATTTTATAGCAACACATTTTGCTATCCTAAACTGTACATAATACAATTTTTAAATTTCCATTCTGTGAAATATAATCAACTTATTCAATAGAGCTGTTCCTACCTCAGTAATGAGCACTGTCTTGTTCAGTCAGTCCCTGTACTGTCACTGTTGCTGGACCCTTTCACTTCCCTCTTATAATTGGACGCTGACATTGCAGAATCATCAAGTTCTTCCCACCTCTGACTGACCCACCCACACTCCCAGACAACATGACTGACTGTCTGTCACGCACAAAGTGTTGAAATTGAATGATTTTGAGAAATGATAGTTTGCTTATACACAGCTGACCATAACTGAAGCTAGATCAGCTGCTCTCATGAATGACTAACCTTCACTCCTACAAAGATGTAAGCTCAGGAACAGCCATGAGCAACGTGCTGAACTTTAAGCTGCTCTAAAGGACTGGAACCAGGGCTGGATTCAGAAATCCAGGCACACTGAAAACACCAGACTTTCTGTCCTTCAACTGGTTTGTGGTCATTAGCTTGGAGCCAGGTTGCTAGGGGCCAAACCCAGCAAGAAAACAACCTCAGTACTGCATTCCCAGTCAAACTGACCACTGTCAGTCTCGAAGGTTGTGTTCGCCTGCCGTCCTCACTGAGATATCCTGGTCTAGGCAGAGTCAGCTTGCTTGCTGCATGGCGGGGCCTGGGCAAAAGAGCCGAGGGATCAGTACTGCACATGTGCAACAGAAATGGGAAGAAAGGAAGATGTCTTCCCGTGAACGTAACCTCCAAGACTGATGGTGGCCAGTTTGACAATATGGATTACAGTACTGAGGCAGTTTTCTTGAGCTCTTGAGTTTGGTTCATGAGGCAGCTAATTAGGCAGCTAGCTTAATGGGTAACAGTGTTAGCTAGCTAATGCTAGCTACAGTTCAGCACATAGCAGTTTAGCAACAAGTTAAGTACTAACTGCTGTCTGTCCATTTAATGTCATCTTTATGACAACTCCTAATGGTAAGACATTACTTGAGATCAAAGAAAACTTCAATGACACACTTAAAATGGTCTTGACGGCCACTGTCGAAACCCACCATGTATAATAATATATGTGATGTTAAAACATAAAGCTAAACAGTTTCTTTAAGTTTGATAATGTCAAGTTGTCATGACAAAGACTTGTCAAATAATGTCAGCTTTGCATTAAAAGTGATAAAAAAGTGAAGTGATTTGACTGAATCACACATAAACAGCCATATGGATTCATAAAGACTCCATGTTCACAACAGGTGTCATGATATGGTTATGAATTTGGTTATTTGGTTATATTTGGTTATTGTGACCAAGATACTATGTACTGAGTGAGGCATCCAAAGTAAACATGAGAGGGAAGACAGCAGAATGAGTAGAGGTAGAAAAGGTGGATAAGTTTAAATAAATAAAGGTGATGAACAGAATGCAGGCAGGGTGGAGTGTCAGGCATGATTTTTGAGAGAAGGATACTAGCAAGAGAGAGAAGAAGGTTTACAGGATGGTAATAAGACCTGCTTTGTTGTGTGGTTTTAAGACAGTGCAATTGATGAAGAGACAGGAGACAGAGCTGGAGGTGGAAGAGCTGAAGATGCTTTTGTTGGGAATGATATGGATGGTCAGAATTAGAAATGAGGATGTTTTTCCTCACCTCAGTCGCCACAGTGCTTGCTCTTGGTGGGAACAATTGAGTTCAACAAAAGTGTCCTTACATCTTATATCTTATTTATTTGACTCAGTTATGAAAGCAGGCAGTGACTGGAGACAGTGAAGTGTCCTTTTTGACCTCAGAAGACCTTCTCATAAGTATTGGTCAGATGCTTCACACAACCTGTTTGTGCTTGTTTAAACACGTAATACTGGACCACATGTTGCAATTTCATATTCTCCCTTTCAGACTAATTTCTACAGAATAACATTTCATATTAAAGGGGTGCGTCCAGTCTGGGTGTTTGTGGATGTGTGTCTGCATGCATTTGGAAATTATGATGATGAATTAAAATAAAAGAAAAATGTAGTGTTAAGAGTCATCATGGCTCCCTTTACAGGAACTGACAGTGATGAAACGATTTTCACCAGACTCATCAAAATCATCACGGGTCTGACTGAGTGAAAAGAGAAGCGGGGGGTGCAAACAGAAATCTACATGCCTGAGTCAGTCGGACCAAACCCACAGGACTGGACAGTACTTAAGTCTCATTGTCCTCAGTGGATCACGTCTTCTGTTGACTGCTCTCTGGCTCCTCTGTGATGGGTTCATCTCTCATATCTGAAGCCTGACAGGCGAGTACACTTTATGTCTCTGCAACACTCGTTCATTAACATGTCATTGTGTCACAGGAGCTATTCCAGTGTTTCTTTAAGACAATCAGTCGTAATTCCAAGTTACCACCGCAAAATATTTTAGGAACTTGATCTATGGTAACTATGTGGGTTGTATTTATAAAGCCAGAGCTTTGAGATGTCTGAGCGTGTATCTGTCAAACTGTTAAAAGTGAAATTTGAATGAAGATTAAAGTGAAATGCCTTCAGTATTTGTCCAACTCATTAACCAAAGAATAAATCATTCACTTAATTTCTTTGTACTTAAATTTAAATTTGATCTTAGATCTTTTCAGTTGCCTATCAGAGTCAAGGGTTTTCTCAGACATGTTTTTGAATGACTGTGTGACAATATGTTATCTGAAGAAGTGTGTAAAGTTATGACAGGGTGATACAACTGCTGCTTCCTTGTTTGAGAGGGTTACTTTAAAATTTATTCCAATACAATAATAAATTACCTGTTTAAAATTCTTTTTGTCAGTAATGTAATCCAATTATCACAATATTAAAGTAATGTAACTTAATTACTTTCTGTTACTTTTGAGTTACTCCGATATGGTGAATCTGTTGAGCCTAATATAATGTTTTATTTTGGTTTTTTGGTTTATTAGTTTGACCTTCTAATCCTTCCTTTGTTGTGTTTATTGATTGATTGATTGATTTAAAGACAAAAAAAAATTTCCTGCCAGTGCAGCTTTTGCTCATGATAATGAACTGACAACTGTGAGGTAAACTAAGGTTTCACATGAGACCAGAGTGGTGTTGAGAAGTTATGAAGTGTTATAAGGTGTGCACACTGCACATGGTAGTAAATCATTCTTTATTCTAAAATAGATTTTGATAATTTGAATAATCTCCATTTTTACTAAATCTGATTATGTCTTTATCAAGATTACGTAATCCCATTCCACTACCTTACTTTTTATTCATTTAAAAAAGAAAATACTTCAATTGGTAACACAAGAATTAACATAAATTAAGTTTTTTTCAAATAAACTTAACAAGTGAATGAACACAATTGCTTCAAGTCAGATGTACTTAATAATCTGATTGTTTTCAAATCAACAGTTTGCATTAATGCTACCTATAATTAAGGTCAACACCAAAGGTTCCACTTTTCCTACTCAATTATTTGCTTTACCCAAAAGTAAAACATTGCTCCTTAACAACCTAATGGTAGGGTTTCAGTAAAAGTATTTTTAATGGTAACTTGTGTTGTTTCAGTTTGTTAAATATAATGAATCAAATTCTTAATGTTACTTTGATGTAGCCTCAAATAATGATTTTGGTTTTGTTGGGTGAGCTTCCAAAAGATTTCTGATTTTATATCTAACATAATAATATTTTGTCTTGCATTAAACTTAACCTCCTTTCTGACTGACCAAAACAAAATGGTGGCTCCACTGCAGGAGAAAAAATCTGGAAAAGATGTGGATATCATTTTTACTGAAACAAGAAAAGCAGGTTAAGGGAACAGGATGTAATTTCAGGTTGTTATAATCAGCAAAAATAGACTGCCATCACCAAATCATAAAGCTGAACATTATATAACTGCTACTACTACTGTAATACACTTTTTACAGAGCAGACACATTGATAAAAGATGATATTACTGTACGACTGTTTAGAGTAGAACACTGGTTTCCGACCTGGGGGTCGTGACCCCCAGTAGAGATCGCCAAAGGTTCACAGTGGGTTATGAGGGCTTCTTGACTTCTAAGAAAGATGTACACTCACCGGCCACTTCATTAGGTAGACCTCGCTAATACCAGGTTGGACCCTCTTTTGTCTTCGTAACTGCCTTAATTCTTCATTTCATAGATTTCATAGATTTCCTCTGAGATTCTGATCCATATTAATACGACAGCATCACACAGTTGCTGCAGATTTGTCGGCTGCACATCCATGATGTGAATCTCCTGTTCCACCACATCCCAAAGGTGCACGATTAGATTGAGATCTGGTGATTGTGGAGGCCACTGGAGTATAGTGAACTAATTGTTATGTTCAAGAAACCAGTTTGAGATCATTTGAGCTTTGTGACATGGTGTGTTATCCTGCTGGAAGTAGCCATCAGAAGACGGATACACTGTGGTCATAAAGAGATGGACATGGTCAGTAACAACACTCAGGTAGGCTGTGATGTTTAAACGATGCTCAGTTGGTACGAAAGGGCCCAAAGTGTGCCAAGAAAATATCCCTCACACCGTTACACCACCACCACCAGTCTGAACCGTTGATGCAAAACAGGATGGATTCATGCTTTCATGTTGTTTATGCTAAATTCTGACCTGACCATCTGAATGTCGCAGCAGAAATCAAGACTCATCAGACCAGGCAACGTTTTTCCAGTCTTCTGTTAGTTCTCTTAGCTGACAGAAGGGGCACCCAGCGTGGGCTAGGGTTAGGGTTGTGTGTTCAGAGGTGGTCTTCTGCATACCTTGGTTATAACAAGTGGTTGTTTGAGTTACTGTTGCCTTTCTATCGTCTTGAACCAGTCTGGCCATTCTCCTCTGACCTCTGGCATCAACAAGGCATTTTCGCCCAGAGAACTGCTACTCACTGGATATTTTCTCTTTTTTGACCATTCTCTGTAAACCCTACAGATATGTATGAAAATCCCAGTAGATCAGCAGTTTCTGAAATACTCAGACCAGCCTGTCTGGCACCAACAACCATGCCATGTTCAAAATCACCTTTCTTCCCCATTCTGATGCTCAGTTTTAACTTCAGCAGGTCGTCTCAACCATGTCTACATGCCTAAATGTACTGAGTTGCTGCCATGTTATTGGTTGATTAGATATTTGCGAGCAGTTGAACAGGTATATCTAATGAAGTGGCCGGCGAGTGTATCCAGCAGATCTAAATCTCATCATTTCATTCATTTCTGGAAAAAAAATAGTACAAAAGTTGAGATTATTAAGATATATACTCACAGTGAAGACTTGAACATAAGCTATATTCACAGTCTTGTCTCATCCTGCAGTACAAAAGTTCACAGTTAAATCAGCCTAAGAGCTGTTAGAACAATGGCTAAGTGTCAAGAAGAAGAAAATACTGAATTACTTAAAAAAGAAGCCTATTGGGGTGGACGTTTAGCTCAGTTGGTAGAGTGTCCGCCCTATGAATGGAGGCTGCTAGTCCTCTATAGTGGCCGCTGGTTCGACTCCTGCCTGCGTCCCTTTGCTGCGTGTCATTCCCCCCTCTCTTCACCCCTTTTCCTGTCTATCTTCAGCTGTACAATGAATAAAGGCACAAAAACCCAAAAACATAACTTAAAAAAAAAAAAAAAGAAGCCTATTAAGTTTGATTAATTAAAAAACATGATATAGACAGAGAACTTGACTAAAATGTTGACGCAACATTCACAGGAAATAATCTGCTCAAAATTCATCCAAATTACTTGTTTACACAAACTTCCTGCAATCATTGTGTTGTTGTTTGGTGTTGATCAGTTGTTCTGTACTGTTATTGTTATGCATTGGATGTAATTTGAAATATGTATAAAATATGTCACTTAGTCAGAGGTCGTCTGCTCTGGTCGTTATTTATCTTTGCCTTGTTTATTTTTATTTTTCAACCTCCAGCTGTGAGTTTGAAATCTGTGTCTTTCTCCTCTACTTCAGACTTTACTTTCCAGCCATGGGTGACTGGTCCTACCTGACCTTACTACTGGATAAGGTCCAGTCTCACTCCACTGTGGTGGGGAAGATCTGGATGAGCGTCCTCTTCCTCTTCAGGATCTTTGTCCTGGGTGCTGCTGCAGACAAAGTCTGGGGGGACGAAGTGTCTGAGTTCTACTGTGACACCCTGGAACCAGGATGTTCACATGCCTGCTACAACTGGATGTTCCCGATTTCCTACATCCATTACTGGGTCCTGCAGATCACCTTTGTGTCCACACCCACCCTGGTCTACCTGGGCCACGCTGTCCACGTCATCCACAAAGAGAAGAGGATGATGAGCAGCTCTGATGGTGCTGCAGTGATGAAGCCACGGTACACAGACGACAGGGGGAAGGTGAAGATTAAAGGAATCCTCTTCTGCACCTACATGACCCAGCTGGTGTTCAAGATCCTGCTGGAGGTAGGCTTCTCTGTGGGCCAGTTCTACATCTTTGGCCCCATCTTCATGGTCCCCTACTTCCACTGTACTATGTCTCCACCCTGTGCCCGTTACAGCGGAGCCCAGTGTTACATTTCTCGTCCCACAGAGAAAACCATCTTCATCTTCTTCATGCTGGTAGTTTCGGGCATCTCTGTGCTCCTGAACATCCTGGAGATAATCTACCTGCTGTGTAACAGACGGAGAGATGCGAGGAAACAGCTGTTAGCTCAGCAGCACCCGCTCACCTCAGAGCACTGCCCGTCCAACCCAGCGTGGACGACCATGAGCAGCCAGTACGGAGGCTTCCCCATGTCCCCTCTGCCCGCTCAGAGTCTGACAGGCACCTGCGCTGAAGACAACAATAAAGACAAGGACACCTGAGACATGAGTTACACATGTCAGTTTTGGATGTTTGCTCTTGAGTTAATATTCATAAATAACCAAATGGTATTTACTGTGTTTTTCTTAAAAGCTCATTGCATAAATTAATTCAGAAGAAGTCCTATAAATACTGCACTCTGATTGGTCAATAACATTTCCAATGTGTCAGACATGATAGGTAGAGGCTTTACAGCTCCAATGATGGACAGTTGCAGGCATTCTTTCCTGAAGGATGTGGATCTATTGTTGTACTGACAATATGAGTTACATTGTGCTGCAATAAATGTCATTTACATCGAATTTCAATACATGTCTTTACCATGAATAAATAATTTAGTGTCATTACAGGTACTGTGTGTAAGATGTAGGGTGATCTTTTAGCAGAATATGACAGAAATTAAATTGAATAATCACAAGTATGTTTGCAGTTGTGTGTATCGCCTGAAAATAAGAATTGTTTTTGACTCTCCAAAATTAGTAAAAATCAACTGAATTTAAATCTTAAGCATCAGGATATACATACATAGGTACCCCAGATTTCTTATGGACATTAAAATTTTAATCTGGAATATGTTTATTTTTTCATGTTTTTCACCATTTGAAAAAACAAAAATGCATTTTCTATCAAATTTTAACACATTTAAATGTTTTTTGATCAAGCTTTGTGCGTGTAAATACTGAAATGATTTTCTCTTCTCTTCTCTTCTCTTCTCTTCTCTTCTCTTCTCTTCTCTTCTCTTCTCTCCTCTTCTTCAGACAGTAGATGTAAGTTGTGTTCATACACACTGAAGAAAATATGTTGCTTTTAATCACAGATATTAAAATTCTAACCTGTAAATCATCTCTGCTGAATTGTTAAAACAGTGTTTGCAAATAAAAATCATATTAATAACTAAAATAAGCATTCATGGTAATGGTAAATGGTAATAATACAACCTTAAACAATAAGCTACTATTTACATTTGCTGGATTACATTGTTGTCTCACTTAGTACTGTACCAGTTTCCAAAATTGCTGTTCCCATCAGTCAGTCCCATCTTAGACACAAAAACATGGAAAATTACCATTTGTTTGCCTTGAAATCATCTCTGATGCAACACAAAGTCTTTACTGAACACCTCAAACTTTTGCATAAAATAGCAGCTAGCAGGCCTGTTATGTTAGCTTTGACTTTTAGCATCTAACATCTGTGAATTCAGCAGTAATATGAAGTTATGTTTAAAGTTTGGTGAGGACACACAGTAAATCCTCCAGAAGAAAAGATTATCTTTGCCTTTTTTTTTTTCTTGGTCTCAAGGATCACCTGGTGTGAGTGGTCCACCATGTCAGCTATGTACTCACTCACTAACTTATGTTTCCACTTTACTGTTAAATTTGTTCAGTGTTGTGGTAAGGACATAAAATTGCAATTGCGATATGTTTTGCGATATTAGAGGGAATTTTTACAGAATTTTTCTCATTTTCATAGAAAACAATGCAATGATTTGTTGATTAATTGATTAGTTGTCAACTATTACATTACTTGGCAGCAGTTTTGATAATCGATTAATCAGTAAGGATCTTCTTTTTTAAAAAAAAAGAAAATTCTCTGATTTCAGCTTCTTAAATGTGAATATTTTCTGCTTTCTTTACTCCTCTCTGACAATAAACTCAATATCTTTAAGTTGTGGACAAAAGACGTCATGTTGGACTCTGGGAAACACTGATCAATATCCTCTAACATTTTATGGACCGAACAACTAATCGGTTTATCATAAAAATGATGTGTAGGTCAGCACATCTCTGCAGCACCACAATCATTTTACAAACTATTTTTTATGAAATATTGCACCTCCTGTGATTTGAAAATTGCAGTAGACCATATTGCAATTTCAATAAAATTTTGATTAATTGTTCAGCCCTATTCATCAATAAACATTACTGACTTACATGATCATCTTCCTTAAATCCACACAAGGAACTTCACATGCAAAACAATGTGTCTCTGTCCCTCACTGCTTGCTGTGTTAATGAGGTGTCCAGTTTGCTGCTGCAACACAAGTCACTCACTGGCTTTGCCTTGCCAACACTGTATGTGCATGTGTGTTCTTATTCCCCTTGTTCAGCCAATGACCCCATTAAACCCTAAAGCCTCTACCATGTAAACATGCACGTTCCCATCTGCAGCTGCACTGCAGTGTTTCTGTCACTAGATGGTGCTGTGCACTAGTGCAGTGTAGTGACGGAGACCCAAGTGGTTTAACAGGAACATTTAAAAGGCCAAGACCAGTATCAACAGACTGTAGTTTGACTTTTCCAGATAGGAGATTTGTTGTTATTATTATTATCATTATCATTATCATTATCATTATTATTATTATTATACAGTAAAGTATAGAAGTTTTGTTCTAGGAATTTTTCTTGATATAAGAAAAAGCCTGCTCACCGCACTACATTCAGAAAAAACTGCCTGTTTTGTCATGTTTCAAGAAAATTATTTTCTCATTAACTGATTGAATGACTTCATCAAAAGTGAAAACAATTAAATAAATAACTGCAAAGTACCCACATCTTGTACTTAAGTCAAACTATACCTTCATGTAGAAATACTCCATTACAGCTAATGTCCTGCATTTGGAATTTCATTTGGAGGCAAACTCACACAAGTCAGCCATCATGATGAGCACACAATCCATCAGGAAAAGTCAACATTATGCAGAATGGCCTGTTTCACAATTTTAGTGTGTTATTATAACTGATGGCTTCATGTTTCAGGTGGTGAGGGTGGGACTTAATTGCTAATTATTATTAGTGCACTACAGCAAACTGAAATACTCAAAGTAAGAGTACGTCAACTTAAGTGCAGTAGGCTACTTGAATAAACACACTAGTGCATCAGTACTGTACCTAAGAACAATTTTCAGCCACTCATACTTTACTTGAGTATTTCCATTGTATGCTACTTTATACTTCTACTCCACTATATTTTAGAACACAATATTGTATATGACCTTTTTTCTTGATTCAAATATTTTTATTTGTGTGTGTGTGTTATTTAAATTCACACTTATGAATAATTATTTAAAAAAATACCAGTGAAAGTTTACTGTTTCATTGCCCTGGTGACATTCTGTATTTTATATATAAAAATAAAGAATATAAACAACATTTCGATGTTGAATTTTTTTTTTACTCTCTAACATTTGTGCTGGTATCAGCCCTAAAATCGACCTACTTTTATTTGTAACAGAGTATTTTTACACTGTGGTGTTACTACTTTTACTTAAGTAAAAGATGTGAGTACTTCTCCACTGATTCAGTTCACTATAATAACTTTGGCGCACATCTCATGTGAAGTAAACAGTAGTTTCTTTGTTGTTGTTTTTCTCTTTACTTTGAAGAAAAGCACGGTTCTGTTCTGCATGACAGATGAAGTGAACGCCTTCTGTAGGAGCTTTACTTTGTCCTCCCAGCGGACAGACAGACAGACAGAGGGACGGACAGACAGACAGACAGGGGCTCCGTCTCTTGACGTAGAGATCAGGTGACTGCTCTCCGCTGACGGGACTCTTATAAGGCAGCTTTGACAAGTTCGCCTCAGTTTCCTCCTCGTCCCAAACTTGGATTTCACCTCCATCACAGAGTGAGTTCTTCAAGTGCGGAGAAAGAAAGTCCCTCTGGGCCCTCTGCTCTCTTTCTCCACAACTTTCTAGGTAAGTTCCAGTCCTGTTCTCTCTGATTTCTACAAGAACAAACTTTTTTTCACTGTCAGTGGTCCCGTTATCCCGGCAGACTGGGCTCAAGCTGCGCTGCGCTCCACACTTCAGAAAAGTTTTGAGAACGTTTGAGACTTGAGAAAAAACTCATGTTAACATGCAGCAACAAGTGAGAAACGACACAGTCAAAGGAAAAAAGAACTTTTTGACACTTTATTTATCAAATGAGCGCGTTTAAGTCCTGAACCTTTTTTTCTTTTTTTTTCATCCAAAACTGCCTGCTGCCGCCGCTGTACCCACTCATCTGATCTGATCCCAGCTCTGCGCTTTAACTGGAGGAAACCTCTCTTTAATATTCACACAGTGCTGTTTCTCCTGTAATAACCCAGTATTTACTTTGCTTTACAGAAGCTTCCTGACAGCAGCAACCTTCAGAATCATTTTCTGAGCTGCCTCCTCATGTAAACTGTGAAGATGAGGGCTCTGCTCACAGACTCATTGTGTTTAGTCTATTGTTCTAGCTGGGTCTTTGTCATTTTCAGCAGACAGACTCACTCATGTAGAAAGTGGCGGGTTCTATTCCAGCTAATACCAACAAGAAAAAAAAGATTATCATTGTCCTCATGAAGTTTGAACAGGTCATGTTTGACCCTCCTGAAGGCTGCAGATACACTGACACATGAAGGTGATTTTACAGACATGATGTGTTGTGTGTGTTTTCCAGGTCAGAGGATACAGTGTGTGTGCTTTATTATAAGATAAGTGAGAGCACATGTTTGGCAGCATGTGGATCAGACTGGACGTTCCTACTTATCCACATGAAACTGCTCTCTGGAGTCTGATGGCTTTTCTTCTTCACCTTTAAAACCTGTTCCAACCTTGAACAGCTTCTCTTAGTTATTTTTCTGTCAGAGTGGAGACGGTAAACCTTCATCAGATGAGATTATAAATGTCACATGAAGCAGCTGAGCTGTGAAGGATTTTACAAACTGTTTATTATTAAATTATAGTCAAAATCTCCATTAATGTTTCTCAGGACTCACTGGTAACCACTTAAAGACCCTCCCAGTGGTGGAAAGAGTGCTGGAAATCTCTACTCAAGTACAAGTACTTTCACATGGCTAAAATATTACTCAATTACAAGTAAAAGTACTGGTGTTAGAAAAAGTAAAAGTACAAAGTATTTGTCTCAAAAACTACTAAGTGTATTAGTTACTTTTAACTGTTGATGTCACAGTCACCTCTCCAAAGAAGGGTTGTAAATTTTGTGTATTTTCTTTAATCGATAGTTGTAAATGCGATCAGTTGATTAATCATTAATAATTTCATTTTAAATATTTTCTGTTTTTATTTTGTCATTTTTTAAGTCCAAGTTTAATTTTCTTCATTCAACAAAACAATGTCAGAGTACAATATAAATATCCATGAATACATTTTTAATTGGTTCAATTTTTAATGGCAATTAATTGTTAACATACTAACATAGCATTTTGTTTGTTCAGTTGTATGTCTTTGTTTTCACTGGTCTGTTTGTGATCAGATCACCTGATTGGCTACTAAAATGCAGATGAAAAGTTTAATTCAAATTGTACTCAGTACTCAACAGTAACTGAATAGATTACATAGTGTAATGCATACTTTAGACTTAAAAATCTACTCATAAAAGTACAAGTACCCAAAAAACGACTTAATTACAGTAATTTGAATATTTGTAATTAGTTACTTTCACCCCTGCCAAAAAGACTCCTAGTCCCTCTTCTTCTTTGGTGTTTGTACTAAATATAAGCACTGTATTTCATTCAGGGCTTGTACAGTGTGTTTTGTTAATTCTCAGTAATTACCTGGTCAGAGAAGCTCAGCAGTGATTTTCTATTGTTCTGCAGCTTTGGTTCGTTCACACTGCGTCTACAGCTCACAGTCAGGGTTCATTTTGGCCAAAGGGGGCACTAGATTTCAGAGGATGAGCCCAGACGAGTTCAGTGCTGCAGAGTGAACTCGTCATTCTCTTACTATAACGCATGAAAGTGTAACTTCAGCAGAACATCCTGGAAAGGCATATTTCCTTGTTTCTTTATGGTTAATGCCTGCTGTTTTCCCCTGGAACATCAGACTGGTTTGGACCGTTGAATGTTTGAAGCTTTAGACTGACCTGTGTCACAGTGATCAGGAGTCAAGTTTCCCCAGAGAAAGCTGTTTGTATCTGCAGGACTTGCGTTTCTGCCAGTGGTGGAAAGAGTATTGAAAATCTGTACTCAAGTACAAGTACTGTAACATTACTAAAATATCACTCAGCAATGAGTAAAATGACAGCTTTTGTCCACACAGGCCTCAAAAATAAACAAAACATGAAAGTTCTTTGTAGTAGCTTTAAGTAAAAGTACAAAGTATCTACTCAAACACTAGTCTGAGTATTAGTTACTTTTTAACTGCTGATGTGTAATGCATTATCAAGCAGCCACTCAATCACATGGATTTCTGCTTCTCCAGATTTTCAGTGTAAATGGCTCCCAGCTCCTGCTCTGTGCTGTAGAATGGTCACAGCCATCTCACCAAACCTGTGCCTGCCGCAGCACTTCATATGCTTTTCATCAGCCTGTTCAGCCTTATTGGCTACAAAAATGCAGATGAAAGGTTTGGATATGAATTCAAACTTTAGTCCTGCTCAGTAATGAATTATAATTTCAAAAGCAGCAAAGTAGATTACACAGGGTAATGCATACTTAAAGCTGCTACAAGAATCTTTCATATTTGTTGATTTTAGAGCCCCCTGTGGACAAATGTGGTAGTGTTTCCAAAGTAATAAGCACAACATTTAACATCATAAGTAAAATGATTTAACATAAAAAAAAGTACTGATTCTTAACTGGCTAACATACTACTCACTTTTACTTTTACTTTTACTTACTTTACTTACTAAGGGAAATGCACACACAGGCTGGTTTCATTTGATTTCACCAAGAATCCGATCTGATGGTGGGCAACAAGAAGAGCTACACTGTGAAAAATCATACAGGAATTAAATGGAATTAAATAATCTTTTCCTATTAATGTAAATATGCAAGTTTTATTCATTCAAGTTATTGGTATTAGTTAGTTATTATTTAAGCATTCTTTTTTTGTTGTTTGAAGAAAACATATATGATAGAAACTCACCCTCATGCAGCTTAAAGGTTGGGTTTAGTTTTTTAGTCCACAAAACACTGCTGCAGAATCTCCCAAACAATGGAAGTGGATGGTGACCAGTTTTCAAACACAAAAAAACAACAGAATAACATAAAATACCTCCATATTGCTCATCTGGTGTAATGCAAGTCTCCTTTTTGTGGACTAAAAAACTAATCCCGACCTTTAGTCAGCATGAGGGTGAGTAGATAATGACTGCATTTTCATTTTTGGGTGAACTATCCCTTTAATATTTAATAAATTCATTAGGAGCAGTTCCACATTTCGTTGTGAGAACACTTGTTTATTCAAGTTTATTCAACTACAGACGCTTATTTTGAATCATTTCAAAATTCCATCCAGCTTTTCAAATTCAGTCAACTTAAACTTTTACTATATAGATTTTATATATAGCAATAGCTTAGCTTGTTTGCTTATGTAGGTTATATGGAGGCATAAGTAATAATGTGTTTCATAACAGTTTCATAAGAACTCCTTGTAGTAGCTTTAAGTAAGAGTAAAATTATAGATTTAAAAACATACATATGAAAATACAGAAACCCCCAAAAAGTTTAGCAGTAGTTGTAATTCGTTACTTCCACTCATGGTGAATGCTGAGGAGAGCAGCTCACCACAGGCCTCACCGAGAGGATTCAGCTCTGGTGTGGCTTCTTATCAGACTGGGTGCGTGATGAAGCAGCATGGTGGCTTCTCTCCAGCAGCCTTGCTCTGCACAGCTTGGCTGAGACGACAGCATTCAGTAGATTTTTCTGCTGTTCTCTGAAGCCTTTTTTGCATTAGTGCCCAGCTCACGAGCTCGCTCTGCTGATGATCCAGCTCTCTGTGTTTTATTGTTCATTTCTTCTCTCCTCCTCGCTCTCTGTTTCACAGACTAGAATAAGAACTGAGGCTCACAATTGAGTTAAAACTTCTGGTTGCTGAAGGTCTTTTTTTCACTGCACATTAGAGTTGTCATGATACCAGAATTTAAACTTACATACAATACTCGATACCCCTTTAGATACCATGGCAGAAAGAAAAGGTCCTAAGCACACAAAATAGGATAATTTTTTCTTTCTTTTTTTGCACACAGTGCCAGTACAAAAAAAGTCAGTGAATGCTGTCTGTTTTTTTTCTGTAAACCAGTGAAGTGTCAATATTTCTGACAACCTCACTGCACAATTGGAATACGAATAAAGAGTTAAATACTAATGCAAGTTATTAACATGTATAAACTTTTTCAAACTGCCAAAAGTTGTACAAGACCACATATAGCAGGTGTTCTCACTTGATGTAGTTTGAGAGAGAAGGTTAGAAAAGTTCCTCTCATGTGACTGAAACATGGGCGTTTTCCTGGAACAGGTTCATGGCTGTTCTTGAGACTAGTCTGTTTTTCCCAACAAAGCTGTTGATGTTATTTTAATATGTTTAGTGGTTCAATGTGTTTCAATATTCATGTACTGTCTTGGATTATTAATCTTTCCTCCATATCTGTATTCTCTTCGTTGTTCTTTACTGAGAGGTTAACAAAGAGTTGGCTCTGTAATTTGATTATTTTGCTGATATGAAGAATTTAATTTGGGATTCAGGGTTTTTTCAACTTGCTCTATCAATTCAATCCAAAGCACTTATTATTATTTTTTTAGTCTATTAAAGATGTTATTTACTTAATGAGTCACATTATATATATTTTATTTTTTTTGCATTCTTCTGTGTTGCATAATTGGCCACACTTTCAGTAATTGGATTAGATTGTGTTTTACGTCATGAAACATTTAGTTTTGTCTCCTGTGTCATCACATAATGCTGCCATGGCAAGAATGCTGAGGATGTTAATCTTCTAAACTACACTGTGGAGCATACATATGCAGGGTTTCTGGCAGAAAGGTTGTGAGGTCTGAGGAGCAGCTTGTCAGAGCGTGGGCCAAATTTGTTGCTAACTCCAGAACTAACCCCCTTTACTAGCAAGCAAGACACAGAAATTTGGTTTGGTCTTGAGGAGTTGTTGCATTTATTAATTTATTCACTAAACAATAAACTGTCCACACACTGCGTTACTCTCTGTTTCATCTGCACACAACTTATGCACTGAGTTACTTCTTGAAGGAGTTCACTACTTGTCTAATACAGTTTATTATAAAAAACGTCTTTCAAAAATTCCCCCAATGGTAAAGCCTGACAGGGAATCTGCTTAGACCCTGACATGTTATTCTGTATGTGTGTAAGCCTAAAGTTATCAAATCATTTTAACACTAGATGCCATGTGTCTGTATATTATTGCCATTTCAACATTGTCCCTTTTTTTCCTCCAGCTAACGCTCCCTGACAATGGGTGACTGGAGTGCTCTGGGCCGTCTTCTGGACAAGGTCCAGGCCTACTCTACTGCCGGGGGGAAAGTGTGGCTGTCGGTCCTCTTCATATTCAGGATCCTGGTCCTGGGTACTGCAGTGGAGTCAGCATGGGGAGACGAGCAGTCAGCCTTCAAGTGTAACACGCAGCAGCCTGGTTGTGAGAATGTTTGCTATGACAAGTCCTTCCCCATCTCTCATGTTCGCTTCTGGGTGCTGCAGATCATTTTCGTGTCAACGCCCACCCTGCTGTATCTGGCTCATGTCTTCTACCTGAACAGGAAGGAGCAGAAGTTCAACAGGAAGGAGGAGGAGCTTAAAGCTGTTCAGAATGATGGAGGTGATGTCGACATCCCGCTAAAGAAAATTGAAATGAAGAAACTAAAGTACGGCATTGAGGAGCACGGAAAAGTCAAGATGAAGGGGGCCCTGCTTAGAACCTACATAGTCAGCATCTTCTTCAAGTCCATGTTTGAGGTGGGCTTCCTGGTCATCCAGTGGTACATGTATGGCTTCAGCCTGAGTGCAGTCTACACCTGTGAGAGGTCCCCTTGTCCACACAGGGTGGACTGTTTCCTGTCCCGTCCCACAGAGAAAACCGTCTTCATCATCTTCATGCTGGTGGTCTCTCTGGTGTCCCTGCTGCTCAACGTCATCGAGCTCTTCTACGTCTTCTTTAAGAGGATTAAAGACCGGGTGAAGGGCAAACAGCAGACCACACTCTACCCCAGCGGAGGCACCCTGAGCCCTACCCCTAAAGAACTGTCCACTGCCAAGTATGCATACTATAACGGCTGTTCCTCCCCAACTGCCCCACTCTCACCCATGTCCCCCCCAGGCTACAAGCTGGCCACAGGGGAGCGGGGAACCGGCTCGTGCCGTAATTATAACAAACAGGCCAATGAGCAGAACTGGGCCAACTACTCCACAGAGCAGAACCGGCTCGGCCACAATGGTGGAGGAAGCACTATTTCAAACTCCCACGCACAAGCCTTTGACTTCCCCGATGATACCCAGGAGCATAAGAAACTGTCCTCATCAGCAGGACATGAGATGCAGCCGCTGGCACTGCTGGACGCCAGGCCCTGCAGCCGGGCCAGCAGCAGAATGAGCTGCCGAGCCAGGCCAGATGACCTGGACGTGTGAGCCCTGGCTCCTCCTCCCGCCTCTGTCTGGCTGACACCAGAGATGGGAAACATGAAATCACATAGATCATGTCAGAGGTGGGCTAACCTCGATCACTGTCTTCAGCTTAGAGACTCTTAGTCTATCCAAGAGACATTAAAACTTGTTATGTAACACTGTCAAAGGTACAAGTTGCAATTTCTTTCTTCTTTTTTTTTTTTAATGATGTTTGCCGTAACTTTTTAGTCGAGCTAACCCAGCTTTCAGAAAATAGAACAGCACAGGAATGGTGGCGCAGTGAGTGGAACTCCTTAGAAGATCACTGATCAGCTGACAGAGAATGACACTGGTCAAAGTGACAACATTCAAGAAAATTTCTGTTTCCATCTTGTTTTCATAATTTCTGCTAATATTCCTATTGGTGACAGCATTTTACTGCCCAATAGGTTGTCTTCTTTAGGCAACCTATTGGTAGTCCTTTCTTCTGTTGATCAGTGAGCATTGTCCTGGTTAATAAACAGACATACTCTTTCGTCTGGTCAAACTGAACCCTGGAGCTTTTACCCCCTTGGTGTGGTTCATTTCAAACTCAAACAACCTCTCTTTGGTCCACCTTGAAGAGGTGGTTTCAGAAGACAAACCAGGACTCATGACAAAGTGAAAAATGCCTGCATTATTAAATTATTTACTACCCGCTGTTGTACGATACGTTCAGATACGTAGTCTAAAGTCTGATGATATGCGCTCCAGATCCTCACCAACATGAACAGAACCTCAAGATGGGGCAGGTTTATTGTGTTTTTACCGGATGACTGTATGAGCAATAATCCAACGACATTTCCACCACATGACTTCTGTTTACAATTTTTGGACTGTGAGTTTTGCCTTTGTGAGCTCAAACGGAACCAACTGGAAAATTGAAACGATGTATCATCTTCACATTGGTTCAATTCAGGAAGCAGACCTTCAGATGTGAACCCACCCTGAAACTATTTAGTTAAGGTTGATTATAGAAAAGATCTCCTTTATTTAAAAAAACAACAACACTAAGTTTTAGTAGGAGATAGGATGTAGTGTACTTTGTCCCTAAGAGGTATCAGTGCAGAATAATGTCGCACCACTTCCATCTTGGCTCCTGAGGTGTCATTACAAGTATGAGTAGAACAGATCTCTTGTTGGGAACATGCAAACAGAGGTTGTGTCTTTTTAAAAAAAAAAAATGTTGTGAAACTGTGCCTACTTGGGGCATCAAAAGTCAATCTTGGGCACTTCGGTAATGGGGGCAAACTTGAATAGATGGCAAAGGAGCTGCCTGCATACCAATTTGCCTGGGCTACACAGCCACAAAAAAGTCCTCAGACTGAGATAAATGCAATGATAGTCTATTTAATTAAATAGACCATGGCCTGTGGACTTTTCTGTGGCTTTCTAGTCCACCCAAATTGGTGTGCGGGTATCTCCTTCGCTTCCATTCAAGTTTTTTGAAGGTGAGGACAGTGTCTTGCTTTAATATAAACCTGTGTGCTGTCTTGGGGAATCTGTGTGTAGCTCATCAGTACAGCTGGTCAGTAAGACATCATCATAACCAACAGGAAAGATGGCCCAAAGTATGAAGTAGGAAAATGAAACCCAGTTTGTGTTAAAGCAGAATTTTTTCACATACAACATTCCACAGGCCCTGAGAGTTTTTCAGACATGTTTGCATTGACAGATTGTTCGATGGACTTGAATTGAGTTGCTGTTGAATCTATGTGTGAATTAACATTATTAATACATGTTCCACTGTTTTCACTTACATTATAACTATTTGTTCCCAGTTCCAATTAAAGTCAAATTTTTGTCAGTCAGGAGTTATTGTCCAGTGCCGTCGCAGAGACAGAGAACAGCTACATGTTAGGTATGAACCACTTGGCTCATCCTTTGCATGTGACTCAGAGTAAGGGCTTTTTGGGGAGAATATAGTGAATATTTATTGCTTGGCATCTGTAGGACACCTACCACTAAGAGGAAAAATTGACTACTAAACAGTATCTCTTACTTACAGTAAACAATTTAAATGAACTCCCCACAAACTGTATATTTATTGACAGTTTTTTCTTTGGTAACTTTGTTAGTCAGTGTGGACTGTTGGTTCCTGATAAACTTTGAATTTATGTGCTGTTACGTTTTAATTTTGTGGTTTTATTTGTCTTTTTTTGGGGGGTGGGGGGCAAGGGTTCAGGCTGCTTTTATAAAGAAAGGCTTTTTTACTGTCATTGATTCATGTTCTCTTTTTTCATCTTTTGTGGGCGCTAGAGAGATACAGTAGAATAATATCCTGTGTTTTACATATTTGAGTGAATGATTTTTTCGTTCTGTAGGTATTGTTTTGTTTTTCAGACTCGATGTAACCGTTGCTGCTTGAGAGATAGATATTTAGTACTGTAAATCAAGCTAACTGTCACAATAAAATGTGAGTTTTTAGAAGACTGCTTATAGATCTGGACTAATATTTAGTCAGTTATATTAAAATATATGCCAATGTAGCTTCACAACTACCAAACACTAGGATAAATGTCAATTTGGGCTTTTTTTCTTTTTATTGTCATTTTTTAAATTGTCACTTGTGCATCATTTTGTTGGTACTTACATGTGTCACGGATCTGTCAGCTACAATGGCGTTTGCACTGAGATCTTGGTGATAGAGATGTAATATGATGCACACAGATACACATGTTACTAATTTATTTTATAACACACACATCACTACAGTGCAGAATATCAGACATGTGGCCACTGGTTTCAATGGCTGGTTCTCCCTTTGACACAACAGGAGCAATAGTCATTTGTTGCAGTTACTCAGACAATGCTAATCCATGGGGATCCACTGTTGTACAGTGTAAGTGATAGCAAAACAAAAACCCATTCATTGTATCTGTGAAAAGCTATTTTAACCAATAAATATTTTTCTGTCTTAATCACTGGCTGGTTTCATTGCACACCCATTCTTTTTGTCATCACTGTGGTTTGAATGGACCACCAGTCAGGACAGTGATGTTAGTTTTGGCTTCTCATTATGACTTAGGTTTAATCTTTTGACAAAAATGTTTAGTCCCACAAAAATTGTTTTCTTCTGTGAAATTTTAGTCTTATTTAATTCATGCATTTTCAGTGTTCATGTCTTCTTATCAGAACTGTAAATACACATCTTGATGTGTACACACTGTCTGGGCTTTAAACTTTAAAGCACCAGAAAACATTAACACAGAGATACTGTGTTCCTTTAGTGAACATCTACAGGACGATTTAGATTGACAGCTGACATCCATCCTGCACTCACTCCAATAAACATGAAAGGTTGCAGACTGAGAGTAAAGGTGCCTCCACATCCACAGCCCTTGATAATGTTTTGTTAGCATTAGCATACCTTTTGATGAATGGTTCAGCTGTTGTATTGCTGTTTCTTGTAATTACTTCATAAATCTGTTACTTTTCTCCAAGAATCAGTGATGTCAGCTAAAAGGTGATCTTACAGAGAATATATATTTGTTTCAGGCTTATTTTCATTTTGGAAATTTATTGATACTTTCATAATTGTATGGATTAGGGATTAGTGTGTTTACAAAATATTAAAGCTGGTGTAGTTGGTTTATTTTTGGAGTTACTGGGCATAAATTCCATAATAACCTTTAAGCATAATGTAATACAAGTAGTCTGAGAGAAAACTAGACTTCTGATCCTCCTCTTGGCTCTGTTTTCATGTTTCAGAAAATCTAGCCTGTGATGTGAGACTTTTGCCAATCACAGTTGATAAAATACTTGATTGCTGAGTTCTGGGAATGAGGCTCAAAAATCAGCTATCTTTCTCCAAAATTGCTTACTGCACCACGATTTTTGTGAATAATCTTCAGTAATGTGTATATAGTGACTACGTGG
>JAJHUR010109877.1:1521-13197 GCA_027495735.1 Lutjanus campechanus | reverse complement strand
CGCTGTGCGCTGCTCTGCTGTCTACAATGATTTCACAGTGTTAGCACGTTTGAGCAATGGCTCCCAGAAAATGTTTGTTCTGGTGTGAGGGAAAGTTAACTTTGTTTAGCTTTCCTAAAGAGGCAAGAATCAGGCAGAAGTGGATAGAGTTGCTTTTTCCCGGCCAGCGAAAGAAAAATACCTCCACGTTTGTCTGTCTATGGCATTTCACACGGGACTGTTTGTCAACATGGGCCAGTACGAAGCTAGATTAGCCGAAAACAAAATCTCTTAGGATCCAACACATACGGCTGTATTTCAAAACTTGTCATTTTCAAAAGAGTAAAGAGTACTAAAGTTCGCTGTTTACTCCTGCACCAGCTAAATGAGGAGGTGGGGCTCTGCACCGCTCGGAAGCTCTTTGGAAGTCCTCGGGAATGTGACCAATCACAGCAGAGTGGGCTCGGCGGGAGGCGTACATGGAGGAGGGCTGGGGGGTGGAGTAAATTACACAGACCGTTTTCGCGGGATGCAGGAAATACAAGGAGGAGATGCAGAGAGAGGCACAGCGTCCTGAAGATCTACAAAGCTTTGTGTGCGGGTAATCGTGTGTAGCTGCTCTATAGGAGTCCAAGACTCAGTACAATGGCCCGAAAATGAGTATAATAGGTCCTCTTCAAGTTCATAAACTATATGATTCACAAATCTTATGACCCGACCTGACTGTTCACATTTCGTCATGCATAACGTTCACTGGCGAGATCGTTGTCTGCTTTTAATGTTGTGTTATACAGTAGTTTGGGAAACCCTGAAATGCTTTTCTTCAGTCGTGTCTGGAAGGGAACCCTTGATTTGTGAAATTCTCGTGAGATTGTTGTAGTTCAACATGTTAAAATGATCACTCTCGCGAGATCTTCTGCGGATCTGGGGTTCCCTTCAAGACCAACAGTCACTCGACATATCTGTGGTCTTGTCATTATCCCGCGGGTGGTGATGCCGGCGGGATAATGATGTGCACACCAAAGAGAGTAAAAGTTGCCTTGTGTGCTTATCAATGGAATAAATAAATGACCATTCTGATGCAGACTGTGAGGAACGAGGCTGATCATCATGTAGGTCAGTGTCTGGCTCTGTGACTCAAACGAGTAGGGCTTGGTCAGTACAATGAGGCCGCCAGCGTTAGCGACCACTGTCTCCTCCTTGTTCAAGGAACCGAGGCGAACCCTCCCGTGCGTGGGCGGGGGTTCAGCGCCTTCAGCAATCACGCCCCCAGTGTCTCATAGCAGAGAAAACTGATCATTTTTTCATTATTTTGAGACCTAATTTTATATGCTTAGCAGTTTTTTTAATCATTCAGATTTGGCTGGGTGATTAATAACACATTTCTGTGGTGTGACAAACTCAGAACACACATTTATTGCTACTTTGCTCGGTCTTTAAAAAGAGTGCTAAATGTTTGATGACCACAGCCACACATGCTAAAAGTCATGCTAACAGCCACGCTAACAGCCACACATGCTAACAGCCATGCTAACAGCCACACATGCTAGCAGCCACACATGCTAACAGCTATGCTGACAGCCACACATGCTAACAGCCATTCACACTCATCTGCACAGGTTCATTTAATCTGCAGTCAAACACACCCAAACAATTCACATGATACTATTTGTTTGACGTGAATCTTGTTAATTTGTTTGTATCCTCACTCTGTTTAAATGGAGTGAACACACTCTCACTGTGGGGTTAAACATGTTATTTTCTGTTATATTAACCATGTGTTTCTTTGTCTTTGACTTACTGTGGTTGTTGGGGTCGGTTCACTTCCTGGTTGAGCAAAAGGTGTGTCTGAGGGGTGGGGCCTCTTAAATCTGAAAGCCAGCCGGGGGGAGGGACTCGCCACAACCACAGTAAGGGACGATCAATGACTGCAGTGAGAGGAGAGAGTTAAGAGGAAGTTTTCATCACAGAGAAAGAAAGAGGAGAGAATGAGTAAGGACGTTCACCTGGACAGAGACTTCATAAACCTGCATGTGCAGATATATGGCCAACACATCTGACAGCAGGTAATAATAGATCATTGAATGAAGGGTGATAGACTTTATATATAAATTTATAATTATATTATAATTTAAAATGTAGTCAAAACTGATGTTGATTTTTTTAATGTGTCTAATATACATTTTGTTGCTGACCATGTCCACAGCAGTTTATTGCTTAGCTTCCTACACCAGTACTCCTGCTGCTTCTTCAAACTGGGGGTGTGTCATCCATAATCACTGTATTACGTACAGTAGATGGTGGTCAAGTACCTCATACAACCACACTTCAACTAATCCAAACTATTCCTATAAAAATGTATTATGTGATATTTTGTGGGGAAAAAACCTTCCTATGAAGTGAAGAGATTTCTGGTCACCTTACGGTGGTGAAATTCATGTGTCTCTGGTTGCTTTTACTTGGCTACAAGACAGTATTTGAACCACAGTACTGCTGTTTGCTGCAGACAGGCTCACTGCACCCTCAGACAATTTTTGTGTGTGTGTGTGTGTTTGTGGCACCCCTGAGATTGTGTGTTCTGGCACTTCCTCAAACTGAACATCATGGGAAATCAACAAGCCACAGCAGGCGCTCATGTAAACACAGACAAACAAATATGGTGACTGAAAAACAGACCATCGGGGACTTTGTCCACCAAGGGTTTGACTAGGTGTGAAACAGAGACTATTTCTTTAGTAGAAGGTAGTTACAGTGAAAACAGTTGACAGGGAGTATCAGAACATTGTTTCTTGAAACAGATGTTGCTGCTGCCATGAAGTTTAGCATGTGGTTTATATGATATATGATAAAATTTGGTCCACAGACTGATGTTCCGCTCAGGATGAACCATAATAACTTTTCCTCGCCCGCCATCATCAGATCAAAATACATTTTGTCTAATGCTTTGATTTTGCATTTGTCCAATATCTTAGTCCCCTCTAACTGCAAACACCCCCCAGCATGTTAGCATTGTTAATGTCAGCATTTCTACATTTTCTTAACAACAAAAAGAATTAAGTTAGAGCAACTTAATATGAATATGTAGCGAGCAAACTTAAAAAGCAAAGTTTGAATTGCCTGGACTTTTGCCTGCCACAAGAAGGGAGAAAAACAGGAGTTAGCTTTGAATATCTACTGAGTGAGTACTTTGCTCTGTTTTATTTGCAATAACTAATGACTATATTGACACAATTTGCAAGAAATAGTTTCTATACACTAAAATTTACATTTAATATGTAGCTTGTCTCACCCATTAAAGTTGGCAGACTTAGCTTGAGTAGGCCCTCGTCTTTTTTATATTTTGTTATACAGTGGCAGCTAAATAAATAAACCTGTATCAAATGAGGTTTACTATATATATTTTGGGTTTAAAATAATGCATGTTGATGTTTTGAAGTTCTAGAGTTATTTTTATTGAGTTTAAAATAGGTTAACTGAGCCACAGCTAAAGAATATTATATATCCAAGAACAAACTGCCAACTAGTTATTTTAATCAAATTCTTTAGCATGAGCACTTATATATGTTAATATTCCTGAGAATACCTGTGAGTGTCATTGTTATAATTTTGCATCTCATAACATTTTAGAGGTAATCTTTTGACTTGGCATTTAAAATTAAGTGAAACTTGTGTTTCCATTTAATAATCTGCTCTACAATGTGGGACAGGTAGGCAGCTGGCAGAGTTGGTAATCAGTAAAATCGACAGTTTAACATTTCTTTTTCTATTATTCACGGGATGATTCTGTGGAAAGAAGGAGAGGTTGCTATTTGTGGCTCGGTGGTGGATCTCAGAGAGGAGGAGGAAGATCTCCTTAAAAAGCAGTTACTTCAGTTCAGACACAATACATTTTGTTTCCCTCTTGTTTTTAAATATGATTATATAATTTCTTACATTGATTCTGACCTTTTTATACCAGGATGGTGGCATTATCAATGAAGTGATGAAGAGGTGCCTCATGTCTGGTAGGGCTGCGCATCTTCACTGGTCTCACGATTCGATTCGATTACGATTATCCAGTCAACGATTCGATTTGATTCGATTCCACGATGCATTGCAAAAAATAAAAAAATCTCACTCCACAGAAGTGTTCAGTAATATTGTGTTTCATGATCATAAAAAGTTTTTAAATCAAGTCCGAATTCACACGCTCTCTCTCTCTCCCTCCCTCCCTCTGCTGCGGGTCGTTTTTTTAATTTTTATTATTTAACGTGGTTTCAGGTGGAGCTTATCCATCAGCAGTCCTCCTCTCGTCTATGCCTTTTTTATTCCATTTAACTTAACTCAACTTAAGGCAGAGCACCTCCTGACAGTGCTCAAAAACAAAACAAACACTTCTGCAGTCTAGCAGTCTGACGTTGCTACGTCGCTGGCGTTGCTACGGCGCTCGTTGCGAGCAGGAAGTTATTTTGAATTTTAGAACTTTATTGTCCAGCCGCTGCCGGAAAATTAAGAAGGAACGTCTCTCTGCTATAATCGATTATGTCCTGTCACTGCATCGATGCAGAATCGTCCACGTCCGAATCGTGATGCATCTTAAAAACGATTAATGGTCCAGCCAGCCAGAGGATCATGTTTGAGGAAACAGGTCTTGGAAGACCTGGATGAACCTACAGCCTGTGCAGCCCTCGCTAATGGAGCTGATACACAAACACAATCTCAACTACTCACTCAACTGAAAAAGACTCCCAAGTGCTTCAATAGATATTCCATGAACTGATGTTTGAAAGCCCGTCCAGACTTAATGTCTCTAAAAAATATACTGCTCTACTAGAAATGTACTTATTTATTTATTTATTATTCATTTTCAAGTACTGATATGTTTATTTTGGGCACAGATGATGGTATAAAAATTGTTGGATGTAAGTTGATCACTGGTTTTACAATAAACAGTTTGATCATAATCTGGATTATGTGTAATTTATTCTGACTGGAATGAAATAACTTACTAATACTTAAATGAATTAAGGTAACAATTTGCATGGACATTTCTGAGTAGACTGAAAGTAAAATGAATAAGTTAGAATAACTTAAATGAAGTAATTTGACCAGTTCATAGCACCAGTTGAATCACCTTAATTAAGCTTGTAGAGGACAAAGCAAATCATGTTGGTTGTACTATATTAATTGAGTTGGTCCAATTACAAAAGTCTCATGGGATTTACTCAATTACAGCTGAGCTGGAATTACTTAAAAAGATCTGTGCAAATTGTTACCTCAGCTTTTTTAAGTTGAGCCAGTGTAGTCTTTTTTAGAACGTGGTAACATGACAAAATGCCATAGGATGTGACCGGCCCATGACAGGAAAACGCTACAGTGAATCATTAAAACGTACTTTCAATTCTTTGTATGTCCTGTACATATGTGGTATTGACAATAAAGAGACTTTGACTTTGACTAAAATTGGCCAGAACATCATTAGTACCCATCTACTGAGCGTCAGTGATATCTCTTGTAAGTGAGGTGCCTACTCAGAGCCCAGTGGATACTAAAAAACTACAGCCACCCAGCCACAGCCTGTTCACCCAGCTGCCATCAGGCAGGAGATATAGAAGTATCCACTGCTGTACCACCAGACTGAAGAGCAGCTTCTCCTCTCAGACTGCTCCATTCATCCTCAGCACTCAACCATAAAAATTAGTTTGTTTGCTTCAATCAATTCCAATTGATCAAAGGGAACAATGTCAAAATTTCTCATTATAGAGCCTTGTTGTAAATGATAAATAAATTGCCCTATATCCTTGTAAGTCTGTTTTCTTTTGTTTTATACCTCAAGAAAGTTTAAATCCAAAGCAACTGAACTTTTTTAAAAGTCTTTTCTGAAGACGTTTTACCTCTCATCCAAGAAGCTTCATCAGTTCATGCCTGTCAGACTAGTCTGAGCTAGTCCTAGTTAGTTTGTTTTATAAGCTACAGTGGGTGTGTGTTGGGATCTGACCACTACCATCCTACCATCCAACAAACAATGAAGGCAGCATGTGCCTGATTTTTCTCCTGCTTCTTTTATTTTTCCTTGTTTGTGAAGCCCTTTGTGTAACAGCAGTTTTGAAAGGTGCTGTACAAATAGAGTCATTATTATTACACATTGTTGATTGGACACCATGCTGATGAATGTTGCTGTCCCCGTCTGAGAAATGCAAAAGCGTCTCAAAACTAGCCAGTGTATTTACACCCTCCCCCTTATTTAACAGACCCTTCACAGCCGCAAATGTGACTCCACACAGAGTTACACTCCATCACGCAGTGGGAGGGTGTTAGGGGCTGAGCTGGAATAAGGCCAACATAATGTAACTGTGGCAGCAAAGAGCAACATAAAACTGCAGGAAATGTGATGGACACATAAGCATGTTTATTTTGGATGTGCAAACTACATTTTTCTTTTTCTTTTTCTCTCTCTTTTTTCTTTTTCAATGTACCTGAACAAAGAGATATTCTGGTTGTTGCACATTGTAAAGGTTTTTAGAAATCATCAGCAATCATTCAAAACACAACACTGGTACAATAGTGGAAATGTTATTCATGGTTATTCAGTGCATAACAGCACTAATCTTATTCAACGCCAATTGTAAGACAAAACACTCACAGTCTGCAGCAACACAAATAACCATTCAGTTCCAGCTCACTCATGGTGAACACTGATGGTTACTGCTCCCTCCCATTAGTGCCGTTGAGTCTGCAGCCTGATTATAATGGCAGCTGACCTTCAGTCTCCATTTGAGTCATTTCAGCATATTCATATTCTCATGTTTGACTGTGTGTGTACATTGGATTCCTCTCACTGCCTGTAGCTATCACTGTGTGGATGAATGATCATAAATGATTTTAATAAAGCTTCTAATCAGCGTACTGGGGATAGATTGATGTCTTTCTTCCTAGCCCATGAAAAAGAAGAGTAGCTCTAGACTGGGCCTCCACAACTACTCAGTGACCCTGTTAAAGCCCCTCAGATCAGCATCACGGGGATTTTATTTTCCCCAGTTAGATCTTCTCATCAAGCAAAACGTGCTTGAATGACACCTTTATGACTGACCTATGTTAAATTTGTTAAACACATGTTTGGTGACTCAGTATATCCTGTTGAGAGGAGGTAAAATAACTAATTACAGCACTTGTGTGGGTTGACATGAATGACTCATACCTGCAGGCACTCATATACAGAAAAATATTTGTTTCTCTTTGTTTCTTTTCAAACAACAACACTAATAATAATAATAATAATTAGAAAGTTCTTTACATGGTTGAACCAGATTTAACCCTTCTTTTGTGTTCAGGTCAAGTTTAGATGTGTGAAACATACCATTTTTTTCTCATCAATACAAGGCTTCATTTCATCTGCATCAACAGACATCACGTCATCTGAATAGATGACTATATCATCCAGATACACGGAACAATCTTCCAGATCTCCATCAGACATGTTCATCAGGCATTTAAAGGTCAGCTTTCTTGCACCCTCTCCAACAACGGGGCCTGCCTGTAGTCCTTGAGCAGGTCAAACTTGCTAACCAACTTATCTGAACCCATGGCTGATGCAATGTTCCATATGATTAGGTGGAAAAAATAGACAGGATCTATGTTTCTCAGGGTGAACATTGCAAACCCTTTTAGAATCTATTGTACTAAGTCAAATGTGTGTAAATCGGTGTATCACCAAACAGTCATGGATGTTTACTTATTTAGTTAGTTAGTTGACTGTGGTTGGAAACCTCCACATGGCTTAACAAGCTATCCTCATTCCGCAGACGCTCTGAATTCTTAAGACGGCCATACAGTACAGCTTTGTCAGCGCTTCATCTGCTCTGTGCAAATGCCAATTTGCTCTTGTCTATGTCTAGCTTAACCCTAAATCCCTTTATGTACATAATAAGATTTTGTGCCTCTCTTCCAATTGACCCCACGCAGAATGTCCACACACAAGATCCTTCAGGATAAATCCTGCGCTATCTTGGATCACCTTTGTGGCAGCAAGTAACAGCCATGGTAAACCCTCTTCCCAGTCTCTGTTCATTTGGGCACAGTATGCTCACAGCATGGACCTCAGCGTTTTATGTGCCACAAGGTGCCTGGCTCTACGGATGCTAAACAGATGGATGATTGTGTTCAGTGCACAGTTGCTTTAGAATGTGTGCAAACAAATGAGATGAAAAATGTGTGGGGTCGGTCTGAATGACTTTGGGAGCACAGGAAAGTGAAAAAAACTGTGACAGTGCATGCACCACAGACCTGGTTGTAATCGTGCGTAAATGATACACAGCTGGGTACTTTCTCTGGCACATCACTGTAACTGCCACCTGATTTAGATGGAGCCAATAAGCCCACATAATCAATAGTGACATGTTTAAAGGCTGACTTACAGCTGGTATTGGACACAGCACAGCAGGCTTTAGGCTCTGATTAGGTTTGCTGCTTAGCTGACATGTGTGGCATGACTTTATGTAAGCAAACACTTCTCTTTTAAGTCGAGGCCCAAAGAAATACTTCAAGATCTGATCATATGTCTTCCTGATGCCCAAGTAGGCAGACTCACCGTTGGAAATCTGCTACACCATACTGTAAAACCTGGAAGGCAAAACAACTAAATAGGTTCACCAACAAAATGCTCCCCCTGAGGTACTCACTTTCTCATCAACACATCTGTCTGAATGAAATTACACTGAGCATGGTTTTTCACCTCCCCAGAAGTACGAGCCATCTCCAGCAGAACCTTGAGGGAACAGTCAGCATGCTGCTCTTCAAATCACTGTGAGAAACAGACTGAGGAGCATCAGGACATGTCACATAATGCTGCTGTGAAGCGTCATCAATTTCAGTGGAATTTATTTCAATTGTGTGTTTCATTGTGTGAGCAAAATGCACAGTGCACACCTGAAGAACCTCAGTTTCATTCTCGTCAGGCTCACTGCAAACCAGGGGAGCTGGAGCAGCGACAGCGGGAGGTGTAACATCAGCCCACGTCCGACTCCCTGCTACATCATCACCCAGAATCACTGTAAAACCATCCATGCCAACTACCTCCTCATCCTGTGTAAAAGAACTCGTGTTTGTCTCCTCTGAAAATAGAAAACATAAAATGAATGCATCAAAAGCAGTGTTTCACAACATTTATACTTGCACTCTCTCATCCCAAAGAAACAAAACTTTCAGTAATGAAATTCAAGTAAGACTGCAGCTCTGTGCTGGACACCTGTGGTTTTAACTCACAATGTGAAATCTCCCACACCAACTCAGAAACCAGCACAGCCAACATTGTTGCCTTGGGGTTGACATAGGGATGCACGATTATGGCCAAAATGTTAATCACGATTATTTTGATCAATATTGAAATCACGATTATTAATCACGATTATTCATTATGTTATTAAACATTTTTATTGCACTTTCTATTTTAAATAAACAATACATAAGCAATTCTTTCAGTTCAAAATTAAACCTAAAATTAAAAACAATTATAAATAATAAAATAAAATTTTTGCCAGCTTTGACAGTCAGTAGTAGAGTCGCTGATGTTCCCTCCACCAGTCCAGCAGGTTCTCCTCACTAACAAGATCGACACACTGCACTCGCTTGTTGGTAAAAGTTGATTTATCTTCATGTTTGCATGTAAACCTGTGAGCAGCAGCACCATGGAGGAATCCACCGCGCTGTAAGTAAATGACACTGTGCTTTTGTACTGACATTTCTGGCCGCGCGAGTCAAACCGTGTTGCTGCTGAATTGCATTTTCATGACCGCTTATATCGCGGAGAGCCACGCCCGATGTGAACCGTGAGCCCGACTCGCCTCCAAGCGGGCTGCAGTCATGTGGCGCTGACCGCAGCTCAAAGGTGGTGAGCCTCCTTTCTGTCCACCTCCAACAAGTGGGTGTTGTGATACTGAGCTCGTGTGTGCAGGAGAGCAGAGAGAAAGACGTTTTTAAAAGTCTCTTTATGTTCAGCTCTCTGTACTTTTATATCTTCACACTGAATCTTCATGTTTTTAAATGTAGTTTCTCTCCTCTGTCGGTGTTTTTTACTGTCTGTTGTCTGTTTTATTACACACAGTTGATGTCTGTCGGTCTGTGCTCGCTCACGAGAGCCTCCGTTAACAGTTACTTCCGCTCATGAAGCGCGTGCTGCTCATCTAGTGGGAGGAGCTGAGGACACAGAAAACCAAACCTAACTCAGATGAGACTCAAAAATCAACAATATCAACATTTCTACCTACTGCAGCTTTAATGAAGCCTGAACCTTTCGTTCGCCCCCTGGTGGTTGGCTGACTACTGGTTGAGAAAGTGCTTGATTTGATATGCAGCAGAGATATTAAATGTTAATATCACCGACGATTAATTGTGCAGCCCTAGGTTGACACTGGCTCTGCTTACTGCTAGTTTTGAAAGCATGATAGTTTCTTCTCCAATGCACTTTTTCCACAATAATTACAAACTTTGACTTACATGCACCTTGTTGGTTTTTCTGCTCCAGCCCAACATGTCTTAGTGGGCAACCTGACTATACACCAACAGCGGATTTTCCCTGCGTCCACCACCACCCTGTGCAGTACGATACCAGCAATCCCCACTGTGCATCAGCTCCTTTCTTAACCTCCTGCCCGCTAATGCAAGTTTCAGTGTGCTCCAGTACCCAAATTTGAAATTGCTTCAAAATAATCAGGTCATTCATCAAGAATCAACCTCAGCTGCACTACACAAAAGATCACACTAAGTGGAGAAATCACTAGAACGCTCCATATGAGATTTGTCGCCTCTTTTCCGATGCCTAAACCGGGGGTCTGCAACCTGCAGCTCCAGAGCCACATGCAGCTCTTCAGTGGCTCCCTGTGGCTTTGGCAAAAAATGATATCCCTTTTATGCATAGAGGTCACTACAGTGGACAGCTATTCAAAAGACATTTTCTTGCATATGCATGGGTTTTGATGGCATAGATGCACATCAGCCACTACAGTGGACTCTTAAATACTGACAACTAGTGGAAAGCCATTGCATATGCTATTTTTTTCCCCCTCCAAACTAGGGGTGTCAAAATTAATCGTTTTTAAGATGCATCGCGATTCGGACGTGGACGATTCTGCATCGATGCAGTGACAGGACATAATCCATTATAGCAGAGAGACGTTCCTTCTTAATTTTCCGGCAGCGGCTGGACAATAAAGTTCTAAAATTCAAAATAACTTCCTGCTCGCAACAAGCGCCGTAGCAACCAGCGCCGTAGCAACCAGCGCCGTAGCAACGTTAGACTGCTAGACTGCAGAAGTGTTTGTTTTGTTTTTGAGCACTGTCAGGAGGTGCTCTGCCTTAAGTTGAGTTAAGTTAAATGGAATAAAAAAGGCATAGACGAGAGGATAAGCTCCACCTGAAATGATGTTAAATAAAAAAAACAAATGACCCGCAGCAGAGGGAGGGAGAGAGAGAGAGCGTGTGAATACGGACAGATGCGCCGACTTGATATAAAAACTTTTTATGATCATGAAACATAATATTACTGAACATTTCTGTGGAGGTTTGTTTTTAAATACTTAATTACTTCCCGCCGATTATTCATAACTACGAAGGACTAGAGAGAGAGCAGAGAGGAGGGAGAGGGAGCGTGTGTGAAGTGCTGACTGATATAAAACTTTTTTGATGATAAATCCTGATGTTACTGAACAGTTCCCTGACTAAAAT
>JAJHUR010109873.1:459-15371 GCA_027495735.1 Lutjanus campechanus | reverse complement strand
TTCTAACCAATCAGATGTGCTGTAGGCGGGACACTGAGCCGGAGCATAGTTGTGTCTTAAACTGTGCAGTGGTATAATGATCTAATGTATGTATATACATAGAACAGTAGCTTACTGTATAAGTTTGAAGATTTTAATCTTATTATCATTATCATTACTATTATCATTATTATTACATTACATAACTATGGTGATGATTACAGACAGATCAAAGCCAAGTGCATTTTTAAAATAATTTAACCCTAACTCCACCATTTTTTTCTTTTTTGCTGATCCAAAAATGATCCGATCCATGACCGTGATACAATGATACGAAACTTGTTTTGAACAATTTCTTTGTCATCTGCAAATTGATTTTAGGTAGGGGGTGAAAAAAATCGATTTAAATCGTGAATCGGGATTTTTTGTGAAAAAATCGGAGATTTTTTTTTTAGGCCATATCGCCCAGCCCTAATACGTACATTGACATCGTATTGTCAGACTCTTGCCAATATGCAGCCCTAGGAAACCTTTTCAATGATCAAAAGGTAATAAAAAGTGTTGGAGGAAAAAAGAAAAAAGTTATGCAAAGAAAAGAAAATAACATAGGCAGTGCATTTGTTCAATTTATAATGTCCTAGACTTGGCAATTATTTTTTGTAGTGGTGATTTTTCTTATGTCCCGACAGCAGCTGACAGCAAAGAACAATAGTAATCTAAAGTCTTAAAAGAAACTCGGATAAAAAAGGCAAACTTATCTCATTAGCATTTTATTTTGTCAAAGGTTTGTGTAAAAATTCATTGCCAAATGGATTAAAAAACAGCAAAGAAGGAACAGCTGGTGGGGACATACAGAGGGAGAGAAAGGAGGGCGACACTGATGGAGAATAACTGAGAGCTGTCTTCACTTTGTGAACCACCCGCCAAGATCTCAGTTCACATACTGTATGCGACTCTTGTCATTTTGATTTTCGAGATGATTTTCTCCTGTCGTTCTCTGTCACTACCTCTGTCTTTCTTTCTTACACCCATAAACTCACTCAGGCTCTTTTATCTCACATATATTCTCCCCGGTTTTCTTCCCAGCTATTCATCTCTGTGGCATTTTTCACCGACGCCAGAGCACAAGATGCACCTGAGACCCCCGCTCTATTGTCGTGCTCGTACTTCATCTCAGTGGGGCATTCTTCGAGGGCACAGATCTTTGTTCCTGTGTGTGCTACAGAGGAAGATAGAGAGGTAGAGGTCAAGTTTAGAGGTGAAGTGTGGAGGTTAGCTCACGCCTGAAATATGAGGTAGCAGACTGGCCTAGAGAAAAGAGGGACCACTGATTTCATCTTAACAAAATGACCATCAGCAGTCTTTACAGCACAACCATTTATAAATAAAGGTAGATCATATTAGAAGCTAGGTCATCAAAATCTAAATGTAAACTGAGTCAGTGGAGGGTCATATCCCAGGATGGGAAGATGGTAAGTGTATGGGAAATTTCACTATAAGCAGAATTAACAGCAGTCACTTGATAAATAGGCTTACTGAGTTTTAGGCTACTGTCCAAGCTGCTTGATTAATGCCACCCGCTTTACTTCACTGACGTCCTTAAGGAGTACTATCACAGCCCAAATGTTTGGTGTAACAGTGCAAATTCATCAGCTCACTTTATATCAGAATATTTCAGTCCATGTAACAGAGAGATAACATCAAAGATCGCATCAGTATGCCTTAATGTTGTCAGCCGGATAATGCAAATCACCTCATTACCCTCTTGTATTTTGCCCTCCCATCAAATTGCTATTTTGCCCTCATGTGCCTGATGAGATCACAGAGGGGCAAGATATTTTAGTCTTGCCATTGTTTTAGAATCCCTTGAAACCATCGTTAGCATAAAGTTGCTATTTAGATATTTCTCACCAATAGACTGAGTTTGATGTTGGACCCCAGCTGATTTCTTGTGATTAAAATAGTATTGGGAGCAGCTTGAGAAACTGTTTTTACTCTGCACCTATATCAGCCCACATGACCCTCATGTTTTAGCTGTACTGTCAGCAGCCCAACAGGAGAGCTCTGCGGTGTGCTGGGATTTTATAACTGAACTATGAGCAACACACAATGTTACTTTTTCTGGCTGCATGGAAATCTGATGTTTTCACATCAAAGTTGATGAAGAGAGGCATTAATGGCACTCAGAAAGTAAAAGTATCTCTTCTGCCTGCTCTTTACAGCAGCACAGTGGTTTTTACAAAGAAAGGAACAACTTAATGTGTTGCATCTAATGACTGATCACTTTTCATCCCTGTGTACAAATAAACACGTTTGCAAAGTACATTGTCATTTGGTCCAACATTAGTAGCCATTAACAGGGTTTTTTCTGGCTCAAAATGACGCTGAGGTGGTAACTAGTGTTGTCAAAATACTAAAATTTTGACTTTGATACCAATACCCAGTATACTATCATGTTACTCGATACCAAAATGATACTTTAGACTAAAACAATACTAGTTTGTTGCTCGATACCTAACAGATCAGAAACAGAAACTTGACAGGGGACATTAACCCTGGGCATACTGTGTGCTGCTGCACAGCCATGAGACCCACAGAGTGAACAACATGCATTTACATTGAAATCTGACCTATTTCATTTTAATTTCATACAAATGTGGACAAATAGATAATATATGGTTATATTTATTGACTCACATGTTGCCTATTATGTATACCTACAGTATATATTATTCTATGAATAGTTCCAGTCATGGGCAGGTAAGATGATCACTGGCAATGTATTTTTGCATCATTGTGGGACTGAAATGAAATACAGACAGTCTGTAATGCTACTTTTAGCCAATTCTGTCTCATACGTGGCTGATAAAGTGAACAGAAAGTATAAAAGGGTAGAATAACACTGTCAGATGATGCACGGTGTAAAGTTAACAGCAGCAGTACAGACATCACTTGTAACACAGGGATGATGAAGAAACCTCTAGAAAATCTATTTAAAGTGACTTCTACTAAAAGAAACATGTTCCATGTGTTGATAATCCTCACATATTATGTTTGGGTGCTTACAGAAAGGTAAACAGGACGATGCTGCAGCTGCAGGAGGAGGACAGGTCGCTCTGTGCTTCACTTCCAGCTCTTGTGCGGAGCAGCTGCTCTGCTGTGATAAGTCACATCCAGTTTGTGGAGTTAAGGAGAGGCAAACTGTTGCACCTCTGTCTAAAATACTCCTACACTTTAGATGATCGTGGCAAGTCTTGCTCTCTGCTTCTTGTTCTTCTCTCTGACCAGGCATTGCATTTCATGTTGAGAGATTCACAAACACTCCCATGGAGAGAATTGCATCTTCTCCCGTTTCTCCTTCCAAATGGTCTCCCCCTCAGACTACTTCCAGAGGGAGGCAGCTAGGGGGCATCCTTCCTATGGCCCCCTCTGGCTTTTTTCCCCTCAATATAAAAGTGGCTTGATATCAAGGTTTTCCAGAATCACCAAGCTCACTCGCTCTATCACGTAGAGTGAAACCAGCCACCCTGCAGAGGCATATCATCTTGGCTGCTTGTCTGTGAAATCATTTTTTCAGTCATTCCAAAAGCTTGTGACCACACATGAGGTGGGGTTCAGTGATGACTGACCGGTAAATTGCAGCCAAGGCACCCACCAAGCAGTCAATCATATATTTTTTTATCATTAGTTCTTTTTTTGTCATTCAGACTTTTTATTTTTTTTCTCAGAAACATTGCACTGTTACAGTACCAAATATACTTAAACATGATGGTCTACACATAACAATGAAGCCCAGACAATAAAAACAAAACAAAACAAAAAACTGAGAGTAAACGTAACAGCATAACACAATACATTTTCATCCTGACCTGTCTTGGAACTATCATCACTTCTTAAAAAGAGATGTGTATAATTAGCCAGACATCGCATCCACTGCCTGCTTTACACCACTGCCTAACTGGGAGCGACTGAGTGAAAAAATGTCCATATATAATATAAGCAATGTTGCAGCAGTGCCTCTTATTTCTGACTCTCCAGATGAGTAAGTTCAGTGTCTAAGTTACTTATTTATAATAAATGTGATTTTCTAAAGCCAGTCATTCCATATAATTTGGGGTCAGTTTATTTACTTGTAATCCCAACAGCTTCCTGTTTTCCTTCCAAACCACATCCTTTTTGAGGATTATCCCATAACAAGGCTGCCGAGGATCATATAAGATGTGCCGCTTCTCAGTCTAATTAATTAGTCTCTCCTCCTCCCTGCTGACTGCTTTGCTGAGTGGAAACAGAACCGTCAAGGATGCCAGTGTTGATTTTTACCAGATAAAATAGGTTGGAGATGAAGCAACTCTGCGAAACTTCACTACAATAGAGCCAGGGCAAGCATTATTTCATACAAGCGACACATCACTCAGCCTGTTTTCTGACACATGAAGCAAGTTAGGACACCCTCGTTAGTATAAACTGAAATGATCTGATGTTGGCTCGCTTGCTTGTGTTGCTTCCAGTTAAGAAGCAGTGTTAGGCCTGCATCTGCGTGGATTTTATGAAAAAAACTCAAACTTGGTGTGGTATAATGAGATGCTCTTTAAAAGTTTGTTAATTAGATGATTCCATTTTTACTCTAATTGGATCATCTGAATTTGTAATTCTAAATTAATTTCAAGGTATTAGCTGGTAATAATAGGAACTGTAGTTGTAGTGCTCTGCCAGCTCTGACTGTGGACTGAGAAAATAGACTCAGGAGTTGAGACTGTTTTTCTCCATTAGCCGTGCATCAATAGCACTTCCAATGCACGCCAGGGCTAATAAGTGACCAGCTGGTGCTTAGAAACCGAGTGCCTGGAGCCTTGTCAGGAAGCCTGCCGTCACAGTCTAGTCGCCACCACAAAACAAATTCCTGGTGACAGCATGACATACGCTTAAAACAGAGAGGACCATGGCACCCCTCTTCTGTCCTCGCTATTAATTAGCAGGTGTGTCAGTGCCAGACTGTTGATAAAGCGTGTGGGCACCTGCAAATTATTTGTTTTCCATGGCAGTCAGGAGAAGTGTCAACCATAGTTCAACATTTCAACATGGCAGTGCTGAGTTAAAACTATTGATATTGATACTGAGTATCATTTGGCTAAATGGTTATTGATATACTCATATATTATCATTACCAGAGAAGATAAATATTGGTGAAGCTGCAGCTGCTAGGAAATGAGCATGTGGCAACACGTAGCCCATTTCAAATAAGAATGTTTGAGTGTGTTGTTAATAGAGTTGATTGAAACATAAGCAAAGTTTGTGAAAATACTGTTGTAGAAAACTGCTCTTCAAAATGAGCTGTTCAACAAGCAGCCTGCTGCCCTTCTCTAATGGCTTTATTTTTCACATGTGGCGCAATTTCTGGTATGAAAATTTCCATCACCAGCTCTCTCCATCATAATGTGCGCTCAGCCAGCTGTGAGGGAAATGTTGAACACTGTTTTGTCTACAAAGTCTACATATCAAAATAAGGGCTGAACCAACACAGTTTGAGGCCCTAAGCTGTTATTTGGCCCACCTGCTGTTATGTTGTGTATTTTATGGCTCTACAAAAAGTTGATTTATAAAGTAGAAACTCGTATGAGTCTTTGGAACTCAGTGTGTTTGTGTTTTGAGTCATTAAAGCTGATATCCAAACTGTTTTCACATTGTCGCTCTGCAAGACAGGGAGAGTTGTTGTAGATGGATGTGTGGAAGTTGGGTAATTATTATATTATATTATGTTATATTATGAGCTGTTGTGAGGAAACTATACTAGCCAGTGAAATGTGATATTACCTGTAAGAAAATACAAATATCAAAATCACACGCCAGAAACAATGGATTTGACAGCATATGTGTTGTCTATGTAGGAAAAACAGAATATCCACTCGAGCTGCAGTGATTAATCAATTAATCAATTAGTGGCTTGGCAACTTTAATTGCCAAATATTTTGATAATTGTTTAAGTAAGAAAACTAGTCAAAGTCCCCTGATTCAAGCTTCTTAAATCTGAATATTTTTTCTTCACTTTTGTTTGACAGTAAACCTATTACCTTTGCATTGGGTTGCTGATCAACATTTTTCACAGTTTTCTGACATTTTATGGACCAAACAACTAATTAATTAACTGAGAAAATAACCGTCAGATTAATTATCAATTAAAGTAATCGCTAGTTACAGCCATTATATCCACTAATATTCACCTGTTATGTTAAGTGACTCATGTGCCCCATTTGCTGTTATTTGTGTTGAACTATATAATTTTAGTGGCCTCTACTGGCAATAGTCTGTGTGTCTTTTTGTGTGTAAATTTAAACCATTCATAGCTCATGTGAATAGGACTGTACCTTTTTTTTTTAAAATTTGAAGTTTCATTGAGGTTATCGAATGAAGCTTTGAATGTCTGTTGTCAAGTTCTGTCATCACTCTCAAAAGCTTTTTAAATCCTTGATCAAAATTCTTTGAATACAGACTAGTTGGATGTAATGAGGTAGTTTTTTTTAACCACAGCAGAAATATCCTTTTTTTTCCTTTCATGGTTAGCGTTGTTCCGATACTGCCTACAATGCTGGTATCAGTATTAGTGAGTATGTGAGTCAATGTGCCAATCCAACCACTTAATTAATTAACCCTGAAACAGGACCCTGCCACTTCTCAGCAGCATCTTGTTAACCATTTTTCCCCCAGGATAGTGAATACAGTTTGTATAGCACTGAATGAATGACTGAAAAGTCTTTATTTTGAACATGTAAAAAATAAAAAAATAAATAAAAAAAATGAAATAAACCCAAACATCAATATCAATAAAGTCCAATAAACAATAGACTTGTGAGACAAACTGAATAAACAAATACTCAAGTAACACAAATTTGAAGTGGAGCAGAGAGCTGCTTCTGGGACACGCTGAGGGGCTGGTGGTGGAATCTATTTTTGACGGATGCTGCGTCAATTAGCACAATGCAGATCGAACAGGTAGGAAGTCAGACTCAGAAAAAGTAGAGAGATTCCGGTCTAGACCTAGTGTAGATTTGTGATCATACAGACAGACTGAAATTTAACTATTTAACTATGTAGTGTACTTACCTGAAGCACAAAAAGCAAGGAAAGCGAACCAGTCCACTGCAGTCCACACTGCTGGTGTGGATTGCAGTCATGTGGAGGACAGATCAAAGCCTCGTGGAATCAACCAGTATGGGTTTAACTCGAGGAAAGAAAAGAGACAGAAATTGTATTAGAATGTCTATAATTATGGTTATATAAATTTAATTTATGTTGCTTTTAGAATGGTGCTAGACCACCCTGTTAATAATGGCCTCCTTGGTGATTGCTATGGTATATGTACTGAAGATGTCCTATCTGCTCCGTGCGTCCGCGTACAAGCTGAGTGATGTGTCACTTGTTTGAAAAAATGCTCGCCTTGATTTTGTTTTGGTGAAGTTTTGCACTCATGCTTCTCCTCCAACCTATTTTATCTGGTCCAAATCAATGCTGACATCTGAAATTTCTATTTTCCGTCAGCAAAGCAGTCAACAGGGAGGATGAGAGACTGATTAACATAGTTGAGAGGAGGCATCTTTTATATGATCCACAGCAGCCTATTTATGGGAATATCCCCAATAAGGACGAGGTTTGGAAGGAAAAAAGGAGCTGTTGGGAGTTACAAGTAAACTGTCCTAGACAAGAATGATTTAAGAACATAATATTAGTTATGAATAAATAGACACTGACTCATCTGCAGAGTGAGAAATAAAAAGCTGTGCAGCTGCAGCATTACTTGTACTAAAAAAAATATATTGCACTGAGATTATGCATGCAGTAATGCAGTAAATAACTAGAATATGCATGTGTACCTGTGATTCCCACCTTGGGATGACCCTTGGCAGGGAAATACTCGACTCTTAGACGGATCACCATGCAGACATGGAAGATTCTTAATCGATTCATAAAAGTCAAAATCGATTTTCTTCTTTCTTCTTTCTTTCTTCTCTTAACATGATGTTGACAGAGTGAAAAAGGCGAAACTCGGCTGCGAGGGCAGCGCAGCACCCAGCGCAGACGTGAGAGTTATCAGCAGTTAACAAGTAGAGATGTACTTCATCTTCTCAAAACTCAGCAGGTGCAATCATGTTTTGATTTAGTGTCTAAATAATTGTGTTTGCAAGATGAACAATAGTGTATTGTGAACGCTTTACCTTCGCCCAGAGACATTAAGACATGAGTAGCGGAGCAACGATCAGCTGTAACAAACAAGAGCAGCTGAGCGACGCACACTGCGGCATTACACAACTTAAAACGCCGCTGTAGTGAAGAAAATCACTCTTTGCTCGGCCTGTTCTCTAAAACTCTAAAACAGCTCTGCTTGCTGGACAGCGACATCTTTCTTCAGAGCTAAAGGTTCAGCAGAGACGCTGCTCTCTACTGCTGGAGACACAACATTAATAACAATACACACAGCGAAACACTCCGCCTCCCCCTCATTGTGTTATTCTCATACAGACAGGAGATTCATTTATCAATTAATGCAGTTAACTCTTTTAAAATAAAACAGCAGACAAAAAGATTCCTTCCCCTAAATGTAACATGTGCATCATGTTCCTGTTTAAATGATGCTGCTTCTTGAATTTTGGTGAGGATGGCTGAATGTGACCGACTGCAGAAAAATCCAATCAAATCGGCATCCCCTGGCTTAAAGCTTAAGATTTGCATCTCAGTGCATCAAGATGCATTGAGAATCGCTTCATCATCGAATCATAGTCCTTTGAATCATAATCTAATCATGAGGTACCCAAAGATTCCTAACCCTAGACGACCCTGGGCACAGCCTTACATTTGATCCTGTGAAACTTGCGTTTAGAGCCTAAACTTTCCTGACCTCACTTTTCTGACCTCTGATGTGATCCTAGAAAGTGCTTCTGGAAGTATTTTGGCTTTTACTTTTCACCCCCAAACTACCAGCTTCAGAATCCTACACTAATGAAAGTCCCTTCTTATCTGTTCTCATGAATTTTAATACAGACACACAGATTACATTTCTGTAGATACTGCAAAGCCAGAGGAAAGAAATTGCCAAGATTCCGATTGTATGCATGTGGAAGAACGCTTATTGTTTTCTATGAATATATCAGCAAGCCCAGGGAGGGATAAAGCAAAATTAAATTGTTCCCCTAAAAAGGATAAGTGAAAATGGTGAATCTCAAAATACATCTTTTTGTCAAGATTCAAAATGCATTATAAATCTACTTTCAAACTTTGATCTTTCAATTTTGGGATGATAAATTGTTTGATACTGTGATCAGAGTGTTTTCTTTCTCTACTGTAGCACAGGATTCTGTCATTACAGCTGCCACTCGGGAGTGAGGAGGATAATCTTGAGATCATAATGAAGACAAATGATTTAATTTAGATGACTTATCGGAATGCTTATTGTCACTTCTAATAACCTATAATCTTGCATTGTACCTTTTTGTATGAAGTCCCTTAAAACTGATAATCGGATAACTGCACAAGTAATCACTCATACAAGCTCATTTTAAACTTTAATTGTTTAACAATGCAGCTGAGATTGTTTTTTTTAATTTGTCTGCTTCTTCCGGAGCTGTGTGTGAGTTGTACAGCCGTGACCAAAATGTCCTTCTGTGTCATTGCCAGCAACTGCAAGTTTTCCCATATTCTCACACCACATCAAACACTTCTCTTTGTTGCTTTGCTGATGGGAGGGCGCCTATTTGTCTTGTTTAATATCCCCAGAAGATCAGATGCTCTCGATATTCGCCTTTTTTAGTGTCAATGGCGAGGGGTCACCTTGTCCTTGAAGATGAAAACAAGTTGCACTTAGCCGCCGCCACGCTGCAGTGGTGTGTCAGGAGATGCTTTGCTCTACATTTGGAAAGCAGCTCAGGGACCAGCGAGAGCATCTTTACTAACACGACCATATATGACAAGGGAAATTACTGCCACTGAATGACTGCCAGCCTACACGCACACGCATGCACGCGCACACACACACACTTGTTTTGTGTTTTGTGCAAACATGGAAAGACATAAAACCACCTTCTGGCCCTCTCATCTGTTCCCAGTTGGCTTTTTTCCCTGTTCATGTATAACCAGGAAAATAAAGCTGTTTTGTGACTTTATTTCGACTTGTGGCAATTTCTCCAATTTCCGACGCTCAATTACTGACCCCTGAGAGAAAGGGACAGAAAATTGCAAAGAAAGGCAGTGACCCCCCATCTCAGCAGAGGTTCAACTCATTTTTGATATTTTCACCCCCTCTGGAGCACTGGCGTCCTCTGGAAAGGCCCATATGCCGCAATGGGGGTGTGATGATACGATTTACCATGAGTGTGTGTGTCGTGTGCCACCTCTCCCGCTCAGAACACCATTTAGATTACTTTCACCTCATCAGCCCACACATACTTGGCTGAGGCCATTGGGACATAGTCTCCTGAGGATGGATGTTTTCATTGCACCACAAGCATATGTTCCTTAGTGTGTGTGTGTGCGTGCTTTGTCTGTATGTGAGGAGATAAGGAGAGACGAAGAAAAAGAAAAAAAACATCTCTGAGGGTGAGGAGGAGAGCAGGCAGTGACTCAGAGAAATAGAGGGAACTCCATAAAGACAGAAAATTGTCTGTGGACATGTAGAGCGTTTGTCTGCCACCATTTCCACTCTTTTCTGTTGCAGAGAAAAAAGGAACTGCCTCTAGATGTGCCAATCACACATTGCAGTCTAAAATGAATATACATAATATATGATGCATATGTAAATAGGCTGTAGCTCCAACATGTTTCACTCAAGCGTTTAAGCTGTTCAGAAACATAGCAATCAAATTCTAGAAGTTAACAGCAAAAGAAGCAAAAGAAAACAGAATTTCTGATTAAAAAATCACTCTTAACAAATTCAGGCAATTACTTGTGTTTCCATTTCAACATGAAATAGCTACCGGCTGTAATCAGAGCACAGTTTCATCTTTTTTTCTGTGACAGATAAAAGAAAACAGTGACATCTTTAGAAAAAAGCAATAATTTCATTTCACAATGAGCATGTAGCTTAGGTTTACTCCATATCTGAAAAGTCTAGAGCTGTGGCTAGTGATTATTTAAATTATTGATTAATCTGTCAATCATTTTCTAACTGAATTAATGGTTTGGTCCATAAAATGTCAGAAAAAATGTAGATCACTGTTAACTATAAATAATATATCAATATTTTTAGGCTATGTCGTGATATAACATATATATCTCAAAATTAGGGATGTCACGAGAAACGATACTTAGCAAGCTGAGGCCAAAATTTGGATTTTTGATTTAATGTTTTTACAGTACCTTAGGTACCAGAGATGCAATTCTTCTGGACAGGGGACAGGGACATCATTAACACAGCACTAAACAACAACAACTACGTGTGTAAGATGGTGACATGTGCAGCTGCAGCAACGGGTCTGCTTCGACTCATCCAGAAGAAAAAAAATGTGTGAATTGACCCAGTTAACTTATGGGATGGGCAGGTTTGGATCGACTTTTTTAGAAAATACCTCGGGTTATGACGGGCAGGTCAAGTGACAAAGCAGCAGATGGAGTAAGTATTAATGACTCCCAGAAACATTGTATGCAGTAGTTTTCCTTTTACCTTGGTCTCCCCCTCTCTGTCTCCCTCTCAGTCAAACGCACACTTGCTGGTTGTAGTGGTGCACACAGCAGCACTTCCAGTGTGCTCTGTCAGATCAGCTGATTGGTGCTCAAAGCATGACAAAATATGTTAAATCTTGATACTGTGGCCTTTGTTCTTTTTCTACACTGTGCAGCTGAACACCAGACTAAAAACTGCAGTGTAGCCCCACAGATATGTACTACTTTTCTGTTAAAAGTAACTGTTGCAATAAAAAGTTAAAAAGTGGGAGAGAATGAGAGAGAAAAGCAACAGACTTAATATCTGAGCAGAAATCACTTTTGCATTACTTTCCAGACGTGGCAACATGCTCCCCTGACAGTGATTTATGGCAGGTTCACTAACAAGTTAACATTTTTAAGACCTTTTTAAGGCCATTGTGAATGTAATTTAAGGCCTATTTTCATGTACATTCACAGGTTGCATTAGTGGTTCAGTATTGGTTTTGTTTTGTAGTTGATACGGTCTGATAAATACAGTTTATTAATACACAAAAAATGTATTTAAGACCTTTTAAGACATTTTAAGGCCTTAAATTCAGATAATTGGATCTTGTATCACAATATTGATATAATGCCAATATATTGCACAGCCCTACACTGCTTCTTAAAGCCCAAGGTTATGTCCTCAAATGTCTTGATTTATCCAGAACCCAGAGATACTCAGTTTACTGTCATAGAGGAGTAAAGAAACCAAAAAATATTCCCATTTGAGAAGCTGAAATCAGAAAATGTGGACAGTTCTTTTCCTCTCAAAATGATTAACCAGTTATCAAAATGGTGATTAATTTAATAGTTGACAGTCATTAATTGACTAATTCCCTATCATTTTGAACTTGAAACACAATCTTACCACATCATTTCCCCCAAAATGGAAAACTGTTTATCAAACTCAACATATGTCCAATATTCATAACTCATTCTGTTGGTCGTCCCATTTAATTATTTTAGTCAATATTCTCTTCTACATCATAACTCCACAGCCTGACAGTACAAACCTTCTATCAAACCTCACAGGGTCTCCGCTCTATATCTTCTGTTACAGCTGATATTTATGCACTCTCAATAAATATCAGATGGCTCAGTTATGGATGTCTTCGCTCTCGGGATAACTCTGTGGACCCCAAACCTTGGCCGCAAAATCAAAAACAGGGCAAACAGAGAGGCCTGAAAGAGTTGGTGTATGTGAAAAATCCAATAACTTAAATTGACTCAGTTTTGCCAATAACTCTAAAAGTGCCCTTCTTTGAGACTGAAAGTAGTTGTATCTCACCCAAAAATGATATGCTGTCACGCAAATATTTGTACAACTTTGTAAAGTTGTAAAGTTTAACTTCATATCAAAATAAAACTTGATTCATGCTATTGCAAGATAGAGTTTCAGAAAATGTGTTATTTTGGTTTCAGTTTATTTGCCCTTTCATATTTAATCACCCTACTCTGCCCTGATGGACTTGCCTGGTTGCACTGCTTAGGCTTAAGCATGAGGACAGAGATTGGGTTAGGGTAAGAATATCAGGGTTAGCCAATCAGAAGTGGCCAAGAATTTGATTTGTACAACATGCTATGTTAGAAATGGTCATATCCGGTTACTCCAATTTTTTTTTTTTAAACTTGGTGCATGTGAATGAATGTCTTTAGTCTGCAAGTAGAAAGCAGAGGCAAACAAGGAGCTGCATCAGTATGAGACTTGACTGCAGGGCCACAGTTTCACACCCACACAAAATGCTAACTTCAGTCTGAGCACCAGTCCTCCAAGGTCGCGGGCAAAGCAATTCGAGTCTGTCAATCATATCACATCCATTGAATAAAAGTAATATTTTTCTGTGGTTGGCTCATGCTGCTCTCACCTCTAAATGACACTGAGCCCCTTGGTGGCTGTCCACAGGAAGCACGGAGGAGATGGCTGACTATGAGATAAATTAGACATTTTGAGCATTTTCATGCATCGCTGCCTCACTTCCCCTCATTATGTGCACTGGCTACATGTCCTCATTTTTGATGGGGGTTGATTGGAGATTGCGGTGGATGGGTCAAAAGACAGGTTGACAAGATGACTTGTCAATCAGTCAGTTTGGAGAGGAACAGACACAGACTTCCTGTTTATGTTCAGTTATCCTATTCCAGTAAGTGTATGATTTTTGGCAATAAGCAGGGGATCCGTAATGACATTTCCCTGTTTACAACTTACTTAGCTGCTGCATAGATACAGAAATGCATATGGAGCATTTACCATTTCTCTGGTCAATTTGTGAAGAATCAAGGAGAAATGGATTGCGCTTGTTATCTCAACTCATTAAATGCATTCTCCTCATGAGCCATTGATTTTATGAATAATCTAAATGAAGACAGATATTGACCTTCTTGGCAGCCTTGTTGTTCAGTGTGAAGCAATGAACTGCTTGGTGTTTAGTCGCTGTTTTTAAATTGTGTGGATGAGGTTGTTAAAAATCTCAATGTTTATTGGCCAAGCACAACCCCAATTCCAAACAAGTTGGAACACTGTGTAATAGTTACATTAAAAAAAACAGAATGCAATGGTTTTTGAATCTTTTTTGGGCTATATTCAATCGAACACAGGGCAATGAAGATATTTAATGTTCAAACTTGTCACAATACCAGAATGTTAAACTTCAATACAATACTATAAAAAAAACAACAACAAAAAACCCCAGACTTGATACCTTTTTCAATACCGTGGCAAAAATGAACAAAGTCCTAGGCGAAAATTAACAACCGGCACACAGTGCTGGTACAGAAAAAGTCAGTGAACACTAGGGCTGCCATGATTAGTCGACTAGTCACGATTATGTTGACTATTAAAATTGTCGACAACTAATTTAATAGTCGACGCGTCATGTTTTTTCTTTGTTTTTCTCTCAAAACTGCTGCGGCACCTTCCAGTGCCGTGTCTGCCTTTCTGTCCTTAACACACATGCACAGTTGCGGTAATCGGGGTCAGCCGTGATGTCACTGGAAGTTATACCAGACGGGCTCTGGTATCATTGCTACCTGGCGGCAGCAGAGCTCAAAAGTGTGGGAGCATTTTAAGAAAACAAAGGAGAAGAGTGTGCAATGCAATATCTGCGTTGTGTCTTGTGACAACGATGAAGGGGGGCTGTCGTCTCGGTAAGCTAACTGGCTAGTTAGCTGCTAATGTTAGCATAAACAGAGAGCTAACTTACTACTTACTCATATAGCTGTAAACGTTAACATTAGCGATGTTGACTTGATTCATTAGCTGCCCTTAG
>JAJHUR010109869.1:1747-12049 GCA_027495735.1 Lutjanus campechanus | reverse complement strand
AACAGTGTAATCCTTTGTTAAACTTTTTAGATAGGTAACAAACAATAGAATGTTCTGTTAACTTTTTTGCTTGCTAGCAAACAATCTAAGGTTTTGTTCACTTTTTGGCCTGCTAGCAAATAATGTATTTTTTCCCTTACCTTTTAGCTGGCTAGCAAACATTGTAATGTAATGTTTTTTAAGGTATAGAGCAACTGAAAGTTAACTGTTTTAGGTCCTGGCAGCACTCAGATTATTTTTTATTAGTTCATTTATTTTCATTTGGGTAAGACAGGATGTTCATATTGATTAAACCCGATAACACTTTAATTTTGGTTTACATCAGTAAACTTGCATTTACTAACTGTGGATTAGTTTCTAATTCTACAAAAAAGGTCTGCTTACTCTGAAATCTGGATTTACTTATTTTCAATTTAGTTTAGCTAAAGTCAAAGTTAAATTCGATTAAATTAATCTTTGTTGGTGCAGCCCAGTCATAATGCTTCTGTGTGATTTCATCAGCAGACAGAAAATAGACATTTGCAATCCCTTATTGACAATAAACCATAGTGGAGTATATACTGTAGGCCTGTTCTAGGTCAATTCCATGTGTTGGTCCTGTGGTCACTGTGTTTGTCACTGGCTATGATTTTGCACAGAATGTGAAAGATTGAATTGCACAAAGATACTTCCTCAAACAAAGCTCAGGATGACTCATTCAGCTCTGTTTGTTTACATATCAAAATACAAAGAAGGTCCAGAATGCAGTACAGCCCCACAGAGCCCAGCTTGGTGCGCAGCATTAGCTGTTGCTGTGTTTGTTGAAGTTGCTACAGGACTGAAATATTCAGAAGAACCACATTTCCATGTCGTATAATTTCCAGCTGCAGCAGGCAGCTGTTTTCAGTGAAACAGCTCTGATAAACACGCTGAACACTACCTGTTTAGCAGCAAACAGCAGACGGAAACATGTATCATATATTTGGTGGACATTTTGAAGCGTTTAGCAGGTAAAGAGCCAGATATTTTTCTCAGGAGTTGGTGGAGAACAAAAACGGAGCTAAAAGAGAGCGAATATTGGACTTAAATTCATTGAGCAGACGCAAACACGCAAATTAATGCGGATGTCGATCCATTTGTGCTGCATGTGTAGTTTGATAACAACCTTCATCAACTTCACAAACTCCATAGTATGTCAAATGTGACTAATATTTAGCGTGTTTTGTTGCATGGCATCGAATCGAGCATAGAATACTATGACTTAGTATCACAAAATAATGACTCAGTATTGGAAAATAATGACTTAGCATCTCAAGATAATGACTTAGCATTGCAAAATGATGATTTAGCATCTGGAAATAATGACTTAGTTTTGGAAAATAATGACTTAACATCTGGAATTAATGATGTAGCATTTCAAAATGATTTAGTATCTGGAAATAATCTTAGTTTTGGAAAAAAAATGACTTAGCATTTCAAAACATTGACTTAGCATCTTGAATTAATGACTTAGCATCTCAAAATGATGACTTAGGATCTCAAAATAATGACTTTGTATTGTAAACTAATGATTTAGTATTTCAAAATAATGACTTAATATGTCAAAATAATGACTTAGCATCTCAGAAAATGACTTAGTATTGCAAAATAAGTATTTCATCTTGGTATCTCAAAATAATAACTCATTATTTGGAGAAAGCTTCTCATCATAATGACTTACTGTGTCTTTTGTCATCACACTGGCAGAAGCTGGCTTCCATATTAATGACATATTTTCTGGCAAAAAGTCTCTTCTGTCACTCACGAATTACGAAAGTGCCTGAACAAGCCGCTGACATATGGAGCGAATTTGGCTCCAGATGAACAAATCCTTGGTCTTTAATCCTGTTCCAGTTTGTATCTCTTCCTCCGGGTGGTGTGCGCACAAGTTTTCTTGCCTCTAGTCTGCAGTCTGCAGCGGGAAGGAAAACACCACAGTCCTCAAGCTTCACAGTCAACGGGCAATGTGTCTTTCACCTGAATTTTATCTGCTTTGCTTATGATTTCCATGTAGTGTTGCGATAACAACCTGGCACAGCGCTTTGCATCTACCACACAGTTGTGCTGTTGGAGGAAACAGAGCTGTCAACAGGGGTTGCTGATGGAAAACATTCCTCCACTTTAAACGGACACATTTGGATCATTTGAAGCCTTTTCTTCTTCGGTTTTCACTCTAACGACCTTTGCACCCTGTGAATTCAACGTTCAAAGAAATGACAGCTCCTGAATCTGAACCAGAAGGTTGCCAGGTTGGGTGAAAATGACAACCTTTGTTCCTTTTGGGAGCAACCGCTAAGACAGCCTCTCCCTCTCGCTTTTTTGGAGGTAGTTATGGTTGCCAGGTTGGGTTAACCTCCCGACCTCCTGGGGGAGCAGGGAGCAGTCTGTGCGCGCACACACACACGAAGGGAGTTACACTAATAGACACGGGGAGCCAGCAGGGGGGGTGTGCGAGAAAGCTATCACTTCAACAAGAAGTCACACACACGTCTGTGCCGTCATATTCTCGTGAATGTACACAATCAAATCCAGAGCAGCAGTCCCTCATGAGTCTCTCCACCCTGTTTGCTTGACAGAGAAGTATGTGTGTGTGAGAGGGGAATGTGTGTTCATGCGTGCTGAGAGGTGTGCAGGTTGGCTGCTGTTTTGACAGGCGTGCCTTGAATACCAGCCTTTTTCTGGGAAGAGGGAAACACGCCGAATCAAAACAGGCTGGCCAGCGCGCACACAGTCAGGCCTTTTCATCCCTGCTGCACACACACACACACACACACACACACACACACACACACACACACTGACAGCCTTGGTGCAGGGGAGTTAGCCCACTTTGCTGACCTGTTAGTCCATCTACGCTGCTGAGGTTTAGGTGCTAGTGCTTTTGGGATATTATATATCCAATAATGCATTGCTCTGCTATCTGGCACATTGTAGGTGAGTGGGATATCACGCTTGAGACAAGTAGTCTTTGTTCAGTTTGTTCAAACCGAACCTGATCTGGCTCTGCTGAGTCTTTATCTCTGCGTTCTTGAATAGCTGACAGGAGAGATATGAAGCGCAGTTACAGTAGGTTTTGGGTTTGTTTAGCACTTGTTTCTAAACAGAAACTTTTGTTGTTGTTGTTGTTGTTGTTGTTGTTGTTGTTGTTGGGCTTCTAACATCAGTGATTGTGTCTATGCCGAGGTTGTGTAAGGGCTGGATTATACTTCCAAACAGATACTTACATGCACAGCTGAAGACACCACTACGGACGCCCATTTCTGCCAGTGAAAGAAAAATATATCCCCATGCTTTGTTATAATCATGAGACAAAAAAATAGAAATTATGAGGTAAAAAGTCATAATTAAGAGATAAAAAGTTGAAATTATGAGGTTAATAAATCAAAATTATAGATAGTCGTAGTTATGAGCTAAAAAGTTAAAATTACAAGAAAAAAGTTTAAATTGTGAGGTTAATAAGTCAGGATTGTAGATAAAAAGTCATTATGTGTAATTATGAGATAAAAATATTTGAATAAAAAAGTCGAAATTGTGAGATAAAACTGCAAAATACTACTGTGAAAAATTCAAAATAATGAGGTGAATAAGTCAAAATTATAAATAAAAAGTCATAATTGTGAGATAAAAGTGGAAATTAAGAGATAAAAGGTCATAATTATGAGATAAAAACTTGAACTTATGAGATAAAATGTTGAAATAATAAGGTTAATAAGTTAAAATTAATAAGGTTAATCAGTCAAAATGATAAAAAGTCATAATTATGGCATAATTCTGGAGCTATCTGGCACAAGAATTTCCTTCAGGATTAATAAAGTTCTATCTTATCTTATCTTATCTTATCTTAAAAAGTTGAAATTTTGGGATAAAAAGTTATCTTTCTGAGATAAAAGCGGAAATTATGAGATAAAAGGTCATAATTATGAGATAGAAATTCAAAATTGTGAAATAAAAACTTTAATTATAAGATACAAAGTTGAAATTATGAGAAAAAAGGTCATAATTAGGATTTTAAGTCAAAATTAAGAGGTAAATAGAAATTATGAGATAAAACGTTGAAATAATAAGGTTAATCAGTCAAAATGATAAAAAGTCATAATTATGAGATAAAAGGTCTAAATTATGAGAAAATTAATTTTGACTTTTTTATTCCATAATTGTGACTTTTTATCATAATTCAAACTGTTTATCTCGTTATTTTGACTTACCATGGGGATATTTTTGTCTTTCACTGGTGGAAATGGGCTTCAATAGATAAGCCAATAAACCAAACCCCAGATCAATAACCCATTTCTGAATGTGCAGTTCTGTTCCCTAATTATGCACCCACCAGCTACCATCTTTGTTTTAAAAAGGAAACAGATTCACACTTTGCAGCGGACAGTAGTAGCAAACCTTCTGAAATGACCATTGGGTCTTTCAAAGATTGGTGGGTATTTATCTTTAAGAGAAAAGGATACTTGGCAATTTTTACTTGAATGCAACGCTAATGCTAACACATGAGAGGTGAAAACTCTGGTGCTACACAGAAACAAGACTCCAAATGAACGATTATGTTGCTAACATATTTGTCATCACAACTTTATAATTTGATAATAGATGTCAATGTTGTGTTCACATCTTGTTCTGCTGCCCCCAAGAGGCCAAAAAATCATTATTGCTGCATTAAAGACAAACACTCACCCCTATATGCATTTCAGATTCTTTTCAAACAAGTACAATGTTGCTGTTCGTCCTGTTTTTGGGTTTTGTTTCTGTTTTCTTTTTACACTGAAAGACCTGATACAGGACTGAGAAGAAGGATAATGAAACCAGGCTTCTTTTTTCTTTGGTAAAAAAAACCAAGATTTTCAGTTTTTACTTCCTTTATTATAACTCCAAGGTTTATGACTGTATTTAATCCAAAGCCAGATCATCACAATACATCATTTTGCTGGAGGACATCTCACATTTTCTGCAGTAGTGTCTGTCTTGACATTGTCCAGATTGACAGTTTGGCTTCTTAAACACAACAAGACTGTCTTAAGCAAAGTCTGAGTATTATAAGGATGTTCCAGATGAGGTCAGGATGGCAGTTAAACAGGGACACATCCAGCCTCTCTCACCAGAGGCCAACACAGCTAACTCTCTGACCATCTTGTCATCCAGTGTTCACTCGGCCCGAGACAGTTCTGTCTCCTGTAAATGACTGAGAGGCTATACAGAGTTATTAGTTTCTGTTAGTCTTTTTAGCTGCATTTCCACCCCAAAGTATCCCAAACTTTTAGTCCCAAGAACTATGTTTCAGGAAACTAAATGATTATACATATATTGTCTGCGTTTCCACTGCGGTCTAAAGACCCACAAAGATTATCCAAATTAATCCGCTGTTGTACGAAAATGCGATGGCTCATATTTGTGTGTAACAATAAGGCCTGGACTTCTTCTGGACTCCATGTTGATGTGTCGAAGCACAATGAACAAAAAACAAAGTTCCTGTACTTTTAGAAAGTACTAACCTCAAGAAGGGACTTTTTTGTTGGTAAAATAATGTCTCTGGAACTTAATTTAGACCCTGGTCTCCATGATGGAAGTGTACTGGGTTCCTCCAAAGGTTCCTAGTCCCTGGGGAAAGTTTCTGCGGTGGAAACCTGGCTACTGTTGACATGTGAGCAGGAATGAAACTGATACAAAATCATCCAGTCATTCCTACTAATTGTATTTGTCAGAGTTTGGTATGACCCTGTGTTTCTGGTTACCCATCAGCCCCGGGCAACACCACACTCCACCAGTGGCTCTCCATACTGTGAGGACAAGGCTTGCCTTGTGTGAAAAACCAAACTATGTGTCTTAATTCAATAAGGCCAAGGGGAAAGGGGGATGGGTTGAGAAACTGTTATTTATTCCAAGTCAGTCTTCTACCATGTGACTGTGTGTTGGCTACTAGGATGACTTGTTTTTGGTCCAGACTCAGAGGAGGGGCTCAATGTTAATGACAATGGAATTTAAACATGTTATGGTGCAAGTATAAAGTAATACAAAGACTGAAAGAGAAAGTATTTAAAGAAGTGTTCTTGTTTCGCTGGAATTGGACTTGAGGGCATTCACATCAGAGTTCTGTGGTCACATCCCAGAGGTCCTGGGAGGATATGATTGCCCTTACCAACGGAGGTGAGCAACAGGCTGCAGTATGAACGTGTGTGCTCGTCCTTTGCATTCTCAGATGGGGAAGTGACAAGGATATGCCAGCCATCTATTGACCCACAACATTGGAGGAACCCACACCGTTCTTCAAATGCCTCCTCAACACCCCAAACCTGTTGACCAACCAACCAACAGGGCTTCCTCCTGGTCTTAAGCTAAGTTGGTCTTAACTTGGTATTCCAAGTCCAACCTAGTAAAGACCAGTTAATGCAACCCTCTCCAGTGGTCACTACAACCATCTTCTCCAACTTCTCAGGTTGCAGTCTTCTGCAAATTAAATCAAAAGTTTGACGGTACATACCAAACAAGTTTCAGGGTATTTAAAAATTAAATCACAAAATCCCTCCTCCTTCTTCCTGTCCAACTATATTTTCGGTAAATGTTATCTTCTACATTTTGGTCTGGTGCTAGGTATGTGATTCTTTACCTTCTGGATTCACAAGAACATGCAAGAATCCATCTCGCCAGTTATCCATTTGTGTCCGCACCAATAGTGGTGCAGCCAGTCAGTGTCCTAAGAGGGACTACTGGCAGCTACAGTCATAGTTTTAGGTGCAACCACAGCAAGAATCCTTGAAATCGACTCATCTCGATCAAACAATGGCGGCTCCTGAAGAGGTTAGAGTAGACACTGTGATAGCATCATGTACTGTATATTAGAACTGGAGAGTATTTCTTCATTGAAAGAAGAGCAAAGGCTGAAGGCTGAAGGCTTTTCTCCCAACCGGGTTTGACAAGAGTTTGATCTGATTGGTTGAAGTTAGACGGATGTTTTTTGAAAGTGCCTGCCCTTTTCCACACGGTTTGTAAGGACAACTTCCCAGATGGCTCTGTGTAACAAACCATCAGGTTATGTGATTCTGGCAGAAAATCCATTGATTTTTGTTTAATTTAATAAATTGTTTTACCCTCAAAGCAGTCGAATTTAGGAAAAGAAGGAAAATATTAGAATCAGTCTTTAAACCCAGCATGTATTCGTCCTATATGTGTGTGATCATAAAATCTAAACCCATTTTATGTCATTATAACCCTCCACTTTACGAGAAACATGATGATATAAAAATTTTAAAGCATGTTGGATATTTTGAAGTATAAAATGTAACGTGTTAACATGGATTACCCAGAAACCAGAACATCTCACAAGGGGAAGGGTGTTATTCATTCAAATTAAAACCAGCAATGTTTTATAGCCAGCTTTCGTTGGACCTCGACAGTGTGTATCTGCGTCTGATCGAATGTGTGTGTGTGTCTGTGTGTGTGTGTGTGTGTGCTCTGTGGGGTGTCTGAATAACATGACAGGTTGATGGCTGACCGGGGTGGGGAAGGGTCCAAGTTATTACAGTATCTCAATCTCTATTAGATTTAATCTGAGTCAGGGGGCCAAACACTGATGTCACTGTTGACTTTTATACAGCAGGGCCAAGACAACATCCATCCAGAGTGAGACTCCACTGGGATCACACACACACACACACACACACACACACACACACACACACACACACACACACACACACACACTGCAGCATACAGTCTTAGAAATAAAAGTGCTAATTAGAACCATAAAGAGTTCTTCAGCTTGTCCCCATATGAGAACCCTTGTTATACCCAGAACAAGTTTCTCCTAGAACCCCATATGAGAGGTTCCAAAGAAGAACCTTTCAATGTGATGGTTTCAGTCCACCCAAGGGGTTCTCCCGAGAACCCTTTTGTTCCAAGGGTTTTATCTAGAACCCACACAGGAGGTTCTACAGGAGAACACCTCTATTATGAACCCCTCTATTTTCGGTGTTGATCCACTCAAAACCCTGTCTTGGGGTTCTATCCTGAGAAGAACTGACGCTGGGGGTTCTATGGGAATCCTTTATATTCTAGACCCCACCCAGGGGGCTATAAAGGAGAACCCATCTATGGTGAAATGGTTCCACCCAAAACCCTCTCTGGGGGTTCTATGAGAACCCTTTTATATTCCAAGGGTTTTAGCTCAAACATATCCAGGGGGTTCTGCCAAGAACCTTTTTATATTTCAGTGTTTTTTTTCAATGGTGAAATGGTTCTACCCAAAATCTCATCAAAATCTTTCCAGAATCTTTCCATCTTCTAGGGTACTAACAAGAACTCACCCAGTGGGTTCCATCAAGAACCCCTTTGTATCTCAAGGGTTTTATCCAGAACCCACCCAGGGTGTTCTACCGAGACCCCCATTAGATTCTGAGGCTTTTATCTTTTATCCGGTGTTCTACTGAGAGCCCTTTCAGATTCCAAGGGTTTTATCCAGAACATACACCGGGTTCTCCCAAGAATCCTTATATATTATGGCACAAAGAACCCTTGATGACAATCCTTGAGGAACGCTTTCTCCAAAAGTTCTTTGGATGACAAGGGTTCTTTATGGAACCTTTAGTCATGCAAAAAACCCTTGACGAACCCATTTTTCAAAAAAGGGTTATTCTGAGGCAAACGGTCCTGGGTAGGACCTCCACCCTTCAGGAAGAACCCTTTTGGAACCCTTATTTCTAAGAGTGTATAGTAGAAAGTGTGTGTTTGAGCGCAGGCTTGAATGAAGGATATAGTGAGAGTTACAACATAGCTGTAATCCATCCATCCTTTCATCGCTCATCGTTTCAGCACACACTCCCTCTTCATCATCATATCTCAGCCTGATAAGAGTCTCACAGCTCCGTCAGGAACCCTCCCGCCGGAGTTCTCCGCTGTAATTAAGCGTCTGTAGGGTCATCTGGCCTGAATTCTGCCTCACAGTGCAGCACAGTGAGCAGAGCTGTGAGGAATGCCACCTTCCTCTGCCCGTAAAAACACCTCGATCCCGACCTGCCTCTTGTGTTTTAAGCTCTGCGGTGTTTGTCTGGCCTTGTTTAAGTGAGTTTTAATGACGATAAAATCTGGAGGGTTTTTGGGTTCAGATTAGCTCGCCGTTTGTTTTGACAGGCCTGTCTGAAGTAATTGTCCCCGACCACAGTCTTTGTGTGTGTGTGTGTGGCCCTTTGTTGCCTGTTGTGTTGAACTCAAGATGGTTTGTTGCTGAGGAAAGCGTCATTAGCTGCCATACTCTGACCTCGATATTCATCTGTTTTAAAAAATGTAGTCAGTAACATAATCCAAGTATCACAATATTAATGAAATGTAATTTGATTACTTTCTGTTACTTTTGGATTACCTCAATATAAAATATGAAGAAATGGTTTACCCTAATAAAGTGTTTTTAGGGCTGCAAGTAACGATTATTTGATGAAAAATGTTGATCAAAGTCCAAGACGACGTCCTCAAATGTCTTGTTTTATCCACATCTCAAAAATATTCAGTTTACTGTCAGAGAGGAGTAAAGAAACTAGAAAATATTCACATTTAAGAAGCTGAAATCAGAGAATTTTTCCTTTTTAAATTAAAAAGTGACTCAAAATGATTAATCGATTATCAAAACAGATGCAGATTAATTGAATAGTCGATTAATAAATAGATTAATCATTGCAGCTTTAAGTATTTAATGTTTGTTCTTAGGTTTATTAGTTTGTCCAGCTGTTCCTTCCTTTGATCTGTGCAAAATATTGGTTGATTGATTGATTGATTGACAAAATATGGTGAATTTCCACCCAGTGACGCAATTTTTCACTAGAGGCCATGATAATGAATTGACAGCTGTGTGTGCACTGTGCACTGTGCAAACTGTAGTGGAATACAGTTACCTTTGTGGTATCCAGATTATGTAATCCCATTACAAGTAATCCATTACTCCCCAGGCCTGCTAACAAGTCACTACTGAGCAGCACACACACACACACACACACACACACACACACACACACATTCCCTACAGACGAGGTCAGTTACAGGAACATTATGGTGATTATGCTTTGGGGAACCACTCTTTAACAACCTCTGCCAGTCTGTGGTTCTCCCTGAACTGGTGGAGCTGAAAGGTGAGCCGGGACATTATTCTTTCTCTCTACACTGTTCCCTCCCTCCGGATCATGTTCCTCACTGAAAAAGCGCAGGCCTGAAGAAAAAAAAAGAAAAGAAAAGAAAAAAAGAGAAGAAGAAGAAAAACAAAGCATTGGGTAGTCTCAGTCTGACTGACTCTCCCCTTCT
>JAJHUR010109867.1:0-19787 GCA_027495735.1 Lutjanus campechanus | reverse complement strand
TGTATTGGAAAAGTAAGAATGTGCCAAGTAAATGAAAACAGAAATCAAGAAACACACAAATTGACGTGATGCACATAAAACACACTGAAACAGACACAGGGTGAGTCCCCTACCTCCACCACCAGAAAGCGTAGTTTGTGCGTGAGTTTTGTTGCACCCTGCAGCATTTCTTTCATACCACCAGTTTTTCTCTTCCTCTCTCCCAAGGACTGGGCCTCTCCTATCATACTCTCCTACAACAAACACACACACACACGCACATACACAGCGCATGATTCCTGCACAACTTTGGTGTAAATGCTCTGTGCCTGATTTAACACATACATGAACTTCTAGAAAACCACCCATGCCTCCTCCTGAGAGGTGATAAATGTATGGTTACATTGTAACCTTGGTTCTCTGAGTGAAGATGCTATCTCTCCAGCTTTCAGGCACCTCAGTAAGTAGAAAAGTAGTCCAAATGAATTATAATCCATAAATCCACTCCACTGTAAACTTGATACCTTTTTTTAATGTAACAGATAAACAAATTAGTTGCATCCTTTTTTCCCCAGAAAACATGATTCTGATTTAAATTTTTGATGAAGGCCCAACCCGTTGTCATCCTAACTCGTCACATACCAAAGTTTTGTCACGCCCCTCAGTGTCTCATACAGGCGCACAAGATACCCTTTAGCAGCATTATCTGAAGCTGCCAGAAAAGCTTTTTAATAAGCGGTATATGCTGTAAAACAGTAACAGTTTAGGTAGGTTGAGGCACAAAAACTACTTGGGTTGGTTTAGGATAAGACACTGTTTGGGGTTACAATAAGTGCATTACTTTGCCACATGAGGCCACTTGCAAGACAAAAGTCACATTTTGCAAGTCATGTGATGTACACAAGAATAACATTATGTAACTTAAAACTTAATGTTTTGGTTTTGTGTTTCTTAAAGCCATCCATCCACCCCACCTCCTCCATATGCATACTTTCTCCCTCTTTATACTACATAAAAAGCCTGGTGCGTTTTATACAGCCGCTAACGGGTACTGTGCATGTGTAGATGAGTCACCAAGGGGCGGTGAGAAAGTATCTGATGAGTTGGGAAAGAGAACAGGCTGACTTGTCACACTGAACAGCCCTATTTGATTAAAAAGAAGCTTTACATGAATCTTCCACAACTGAATGTGGTCAAACAATTAATTGAAAAACATTTTCAACAACATGTATGGACAAATAGTAGGGTACAAGTGCTCTCCTTCATTTAATTTCAAGTGCATTGGGAAAATAAACATTTACCCACTCAAGAAACTGTTAGCAGCAAAATGTTTTACTTTCAGTCTTTTAAAGACTCAGAAATCCTGGATCTGTGTGTGGAAAATGGCGAAGACAGAGAGATTCACCCGACTCACTGAGCAGTCTGACACTGTTATATTTATGGAGGCATTTTCTCTGTGTGTGTGTGTGTATGTGTGTGTGTGTGTGTGTGTGTGTGTGTGTGCTTGTGTGTATCTAAGACTTTCCCACCAGCTCCTGTTTACACATGGTGAGGCGTTTCTTGTCCAGCTGCGTCAGGTAGGTTGACTTAAGCTCCGCCTTCAACTTGGCCTCTGCTGCTGTTATGAAACTCCTGCAGAAAAACAGACCACATATGAATGCTGCTGTTATTTTGGTGAGGGCACTCAGTGAGCTACCTTCTCAATGATGCTCATCATCAGCTAGTGAAAAGAAGCAGCTGGTGACACCATGCATCATGTCTGTCTACACTCTCCACCAGACAACAGTAGAACTTAGAGTACAGCATCAGATTTCACCCACAGCCACCAGTGGAACATTAGATGCGTCCCCCAGTATGAGGCTGTATCATGCTTTAATTATATACTCCACAGTAACTCTTACTTGTGGGAAGAAACCAGAAGCAGACCAAGCAGACCTTGTGGGTCTATGTGCACAGTAACTCCATAGCCATTATAATCCTGACTTGTAATTACATATTCAACAAAGTGAATATTAGCTACACTACAGTCTAACTATGGATACAATGTATGTTGTACATAGCCTTCATTGCTACATCATTGAAGGGACACTTCTTTTCATGTGGGTTTCCTGTCAGTCAGGGTACCCAGTGCCCATCCATGCGAGACTCACTATTATAAGCTAATCAGGTGTTTTATTAATCAATATTGATAAAGCATTTAAACTCTCTCTCTCTCTCTCTCACACACACACACACACACACCTACACACACACACACACACGCACACACACACACACACACACACCTACTAATTAAACAGGTGGAGACTTATTTTGGGAATAATGATTAAAAATATAAATTGATGCTTTTTTCTGGATAAATATCACATATCAACTGCCAACAACAGCACAGAAATAAGAAATAAGCTCAGCAGAGCAGGTTTAAGTCATAACCACATTATGTCCTATAAAAGTCAAATACTGCCCTGAGATCCCAGACGGTGAAGTGCTGTTGAATATATTCATGAACAAAATGTCTGACTTGGACCAACTCCTATTTCAATGCTGTTTGATGATTATGCTGCAGCATTGGAGAACATTTGGATTAAGAAGTTTCTAAATTAAGAACAATAGAGATGAGAATGAGAACCCCGTTGTCAAAATGTTTGAATAATGTGCACCTTTAGAAATGTGTAAGTCCTTAGCATTCAAAAATGAGCTGGCAAACTGCAGATCAAATTGCGAGCTGGATCCATAAACGGTATATTAAATAGGTTGAATTCCACACCCTCTAAAAAAAATTATTAATGATTTCTTATGATGCATAAACAGACAATCATTAGGCTAACATTCAGCATTAATTTGAACTCCAATAAACATGAAATGGGCAAACAAAAACAGTTATGGGCCCTGAATGGAAATTTCAAAGGAGAACATACTGGCCATAGGGTTGTTGTTGGAGAAACCAGTATTTCAACTTAGCATGTTTCTTCTCTGATGACACATTATGGTCATTTTATGATTTAGTACAGTAAATATTTTATGCAATTCTCCTTATATACTGCGACAACACATTTATATAAAAACTAAATAAAGTTACAGATTGCTCATGTTTTTCTCTAAAAGCAGCGTAAATTAAACAGCATATCATACAATGCAGTTAAGTGTTTCCCATCAGTGAGACACGTTCTGATTAGATTGTCTGAATACCTGGCGTCCATACAGAACTCTTTGAGGATGGTTCTGAGCATAGGCTCTGCACCTGGGTCTGACTTTTTGTGTAGTTCTGCTGCACTGGCTACACCCTCCTCCTAGAAGACAAGAAATACATATATTTATTTTCTTACTAGCATAGCCATGGGAACTGTTCATAGATTTAGGTTTTACAGTTTGGTTTTTGAAAGCCAGAGTGTGTAGTGCTGAGTGTGTACATACAAACAGAACAGCTATCGTCTCCAGCATGTTAGAGTTGTACAGTCGGTAGGTTCTGTCCTCCCAGTGACTCAGCACATGAATACACGGCTTCTGCTTCTCCAGGGGCAGATACATGTAGTACCTGAATGTACCCATAGAAACACACAGTTATCCACACAGTGAAATGGGAGACTAAAGAAAACAATGAAGAGGAATAGAATATAATAGAATAGAATAGAATAGAATAGAATAGAATAGAATAGCCTTACTTGGTAGGACCAGTAACTTGTGGTGGCTAATGTTAGCAAACTTAAAATATTACTAAGACAGTAAATGTAGTGTGTACACAGCAACACAAAGAGAAAAACATCAGATATCTTTCAAGGCTCAATAGAGCATCAAAAATCAAACAACATGACTCAACCTGTTTCCTTCAACAATGAGTGGTTTTTCGGCAGGTGTGGTGGATGTGGTGGTCGTAGGGGTTTCCTGAGGCCCTCTGGGTAGGAGGGGTGAAGATGGGGAGGCAGGGGGAGAGTCACTGCTGTCTGGGACATCCAGCGCTTTTCTCCTGCGACTGAGAGCAGGACTAGGGGCAGGGATGCTGGGCTGGCCTGCAGGCTCCAACACATTACCGTAGTTACCTGAGGAAGGAAATGTAAGTAGAAGAGGGTTTCTTCATGTACCACCAGCCACATAAACACAAATCAGTAAAACAGAACAGGATTATATTACGACTAAAGCCTCAAAAGACAGTGTTTGTTACATGTCTGTTGTATTGGATTACTTTAATATGTGAGGTGGTTCTATCAAAAGCAACACTTGTAAAGAAAAAGGTAGAGGAAAAGGTGAGAAAAATGGATTTGGCAGCTCACCCAGGGAAAACTCAAAGCTTATGGGCTTGTCTCCGATCTTCCGGTCAATCATGGTGGCTTCAAACAATGTCCCGAACAGCAGAAAGCTGTCCTTGTTATCTGGATCCAGCTAGACACAGAAATATCACCATTTATTACACAAGGCGCTAGTAGTCTGCAAGCTCACCGCTAGATGCCATTAAATCCAACATACTGGTCCTTTAAAATAGCCTTCTTGATAGGTACAAAGGACTACTTATTACTGTTGTTCAAATTGAATTATTAAGGCAAATGAGGACTGAACAAGCGGCAACAAACAACTTATTCAATTTTTTATACTGGTAAATGGGGAATGACTGAGGATATTATTAAAGAAAATTCTTTCTTCCCACCTCAGGAGGGGAATCCACAGGAAGGACCTCTGCAGCCACACCTTTTCCTTTGTCATCATCAGCAGCTCCTGCTGCTCCTCCCGCTCCTCCTCCTGCAGGAGTTTTGCCATCCTTCCCTCCAGCTTTTCCTGCTTTTCCTGCATCCTTCATAGACTTGGCTATTTTGATTTTGGACTCCGAACCTGTCGCTCCTGATAGGATCTCCACTGCCAGCTCCATGTAGACCCGACCCCTGACACCAGCAGGAATTGGAAAACTTGTCGTTGGTAGGTTGTTGGCTGATTATTTATCTGGCAATATTTCTGAAAAGTATTTGAATGATCATCATCTAACAACATTGACATGTTAACATTGACCTGTAGGACACGCCTTCTCCGATGCCCTCATTAAGCTCCCCTGTGTCATCACCAATTGAAAAGTTTCGGGCAGAGCCATACAGGTTAATCCAGGCAGGGCCAAAAGTTGGTAAAAACCCTGGAGAAAGAGAAAGAGCGAATAAGATGGAAGGAGAATGTTTAAGACAAACAATAGTCACCTCTGCTCCCATCCCTCCCTTCATCTCTCCTTACCTCTGTCACCATCCTGTTCATTGGAGATGCGTCTCAGGTCAAAGTAATGGGTTCCGATGGCAACATCATTCATGCTTCCCTCGTCCCAGACCTATGAGGAAAGAGAAGTAGGAATTCTGTGACCTTTAGACTTGTGTTATTCATAATGTAACTGTACATTTTAACTGTGTATATTGTGGTGCAATTTGCAGAAAGTCATTCAGACCTGAATCTTCAATCTCTGACACAGAGGGGGAAACATCTCTATGAAGACAATTTGCTCATTCCACACTGGGTCTGCTGTGGACTTCTGAGTGGATGTGCGACCCTAAGAGACAAAGTAAGGAGATCCAAAGATGATAGACTTACTTAAAACAACTTGCTTGGATGGTTAGACAGTTTTGGAGTTTAAAAGGAATGTTAAAGCTGCACTAGGTAGAAAGCCTAAAAACGGTTCATTGTTGAGTCTCATCTGAGTTAGGTTTTGTTTTGTCCGTCCTTGGCCTCTCCTACCAGATGAGCAGCACGCACTTCATGCACACGGGCAACAGTTTACCGAGGCAATCATGAGCGAGCACTGAACGACATGTGCATGTGGCTCATTAGCTGGACTCTTGAGACTTTCTGTCTGACAATTACAGTTTATAGCACCTTTTCCTGCAGGAGTTTCTGTCATTGATCAAGGGTCTCACTGAGGGAATGTGCATGTATAGCTGCACTAGTATAACAGCCAATAGGAACACCCGATCTAGGAAGACCTGTGATTGGTCCAAGTCTACTGTCACAAGCCAGATTCTCTAAATCCTGAAAACAGAGCCAAGAGGGGGTGCAGAAGTCTAGATCTGTCTCAGACCTCTTGATTAACACTATGCTGAAAGGTTATTATGAAATTATTTCTCAGCAATACCAAAACAATGTTGCCTACCATAGCTCTAACCTCAAAATAAAAAATACATATTTCACCCCTGGCCTATAGTGTTATTTATCCACCTAGAGTTTTTTGGCATGTGTTGCAGAGTTTTGGAGATATCAGCCATAGAGATGTCAACCTTCTTTCCATTTTAGCTGGACTAAATAGCAAAGCATCATCAAGATTGTCCAGGTTTTGTCAAGCAATACCACATACCAATCGCGTATTCACCACTTTTGAAACCTGTTACTTTGAAGACTTTTTTTTCCCAATTATAATCTTTTGGCCTTTCTTTTACCAGGGACATAAGAGCTATGTTACAGATATGAATTTGACAATTGTTATGCTAGTAGCTGACATTCAACCCACCATTTGTTTGAAGAAGCTGACCACTACATATGGGTCTATGAGTGCCGTGTTGTCTCCTATGAAGGCCTTGGTGACATTGGCCATGATGCTGGAGTTGTTCCGTGGAAGGCCTTCGGCTCGATACACCTTCACACAGAAACGAGCCCAGGGTCGCTCAGAAGGAAAACCTTCTGGTATCAGCAGGTTCCTGAGGAAAAGAAATTCACAGCAACAGACACATTTTTTTCAACCCAGCAAAAATTGATTTATAAAGCCTTTTTAACAGTCAGGTCAGCAAAAACTCAAGAGAAAAACAAATGACACCAAAAGTCTAAAATCTAGCTATTAACTTAAAGAGACTTCAGTATTCATCCAAATATAAGATATATCATGTGCAAACTTGACTTTGTCCAAATGAAGAGCTCATCCTCTTTGGAGCCTGTATATGCCCAGTAAATTCCATAAAATTTCAGTAAATGCCATACACTCACAGGATATTAAAATTTTCTACAAGTGAAAATGTTAGTGTAATGTTGGAGCATGGCTAAAGGTCAAAGAATAACCAAAATAACTAGGATCCAGCCTATGGAGACAGCATCTAAAAAATAGCAGAATGTCATCTGCATATAAAGCTATGCTATGACTGTGGCTGTAAATTTAAATTTGGGGAAAGAAGGCAGTAATAGCAAATGAGTGAAAGGGGTCAGCCCTCAGTGGAGAATGTTTAATATCAATAATATAACTATCTACATGTCTATTGAATCTTAATATGTACTGTACATCTCTCAAAATTTCAGTCAGATATATTTGGTATCTTTGGAGGTTTTTAGATATTTACTAGTCTATGCTTTTACAATTTAAAATGGACTTTTAAACTGGGGTGTTACCCTCGTAAAAGCGTATAGTTCCCTAGGTGCTGATGATGTGTGTCAGATCCTACCGCACAACTATTATAAAATCGTACCTTTCCTATATCATTCCTTTTTCTGTAACCTTTTCCAGAAAATCTGACAAAGGAATACTGCATACAACATTTAGGGGAAAAAAAGACAGGTATCATACTTGTCTATCTGCTCCTCAGCATCACTCGTTTTTTGTCCTGGCTGCATGGCATCTCCCTTTGCTGAGACGCTGATGTCACATTTGACATAACCTTTGACCCCAGTGCTAATGTCAACAGGATTGGTCAACATTGCCCACTTATTGATGAACTGGTGACCTGGGAGAGGAAGAAAAAGAGAGAAGGATGACCACTGGGTGGAAACGTTAATTTAAAAGTAAAGTTATCATTGTGTGCTCTTATGCAAGGCATTCTCCTTAAGTAGAAGTATTCAGTAGCATCTGGAAGAGGGTATACCTAGTGGATTTTTCACCACACTTATAGCTTATGTAGCTTATGCATTATGATGACAATAAATCAATAAAGAGAGGTGGTTAAAACTTTCAAGCACTTTAAAGCAGGCCTCAGCTTTCACAGACTGCTTTGACATCACTTTTAAAGCACTGTGCAGCTCCCCTCTCTAGTTAAATTAAGAGACATGCCAGAAAGAGCCGAGCTACCTGGCTGTTTGTAGACTGTCCACACATCCAGCTTAAAGGACCCAATGCAGAAACTCCTGAGCATTTTAGAGTGCATCACCTGGACAGAGAAATATTTATAGAAAAAAATTGGTAAGACACATTTGAAGCCGACAACCCAAAGCTATGAGATCATGTAAGCAAACTCGCTTACTCACCGTCAGCTTGATGACTTTGTCGAAGAAGACCTCTTTGTGGGCAAAGAAGTCAAAGACAAAATACTGATGGAAAGAAAGGGGAGGGAGAATAATGAAACATGAGGGTTTAAAAGATTAGCCACCGACAGTTAGACTAAGAAACTGATGATTCAAATGGGCTCTCAGATCATTTAAATCAGTGGATTTTTTCAGGTGGTCCTAATTTATTCTTACCTCATTGTAAAAGGGAGCATTAGTTCCTTCTTTGACTGAAGTCTGTTTCTTTTCATCGCCGATCTCAATCACCACACTGGGGTCAATGTTTTCTCCCACCAGCTGCCTGGCCTCTGTGATGTTAATGGCAATCTATTAGACAGAAATAAAGTTATATACCACTGTACAGATATGAGAAGAATTTTCTCAGGTTTTATTCACAACTTGTCTTATGCTGAAAAGGGCATCCTTTATTTTCTATTATCGTTAAAAAATAATTTCTTTTATCAACTTACGTACACCATTTGTCTGTTCCTGTTTTTACGTTTAAGCATAAAAATTGTCACTTGTGTTTAATTACTCCTGTTTTATCTCATTATTTATATAGTTTTTCTCTGCTGATGACAACTGTTACTATTCCCACATTCCCGTGAGAATCATGTAAATTTAATCTTATATTTGAAGTAATATATAACCCAAATGTAGTCCCTGACTGTGTACTCTGCATGTAGTTACCTGGAAGCTCTGTGGTTTCCCTTCACTGTCCTGGATGCGAGTTTTCAGTTTGGCCCTGTGAAAGTTTCAGCGTACAGGTCAGGGTCAGTGTATCAATTTTAGGAAAGCCCATTTCTGCCAATGTGATGGAGAAATGTGATTGTCAAAATAATGATGTAAGTATCTTAAAATGACTTGGCATCACAATATGAGAAACCTACCCAAAATATTGACTTATTGTCTTAAATAATGGCATAATATCTCAAAATAATGAATTAGTCTAAGTCATTATTTTGAGATACTAACTCTATTTTTTCTAGATGAGCAAGTTATTATTTTGAGTAAGTTCCTCATTATTTTATTTTTTTCTCATTATTTTATTATTTTCCTTTTAATAAGTCATTACTTTGAGAATTTTCTCATTATTTTAAGACACTAAGTTGTTATTTTGAAATAATAAAACATTATTTTGAAATACTGAACCCTTATTTTGAGAAAGTCTCTCATTATTATGCAATACTAAGTCATTATTGTGAGTAAATTTCTCATAATAGCTTTTCAGAATCTTTTTTTCATCCCATTGGCAGTAATGGGCCTCTATATAATCAGATTATTAGTTAAACAGATATAGATGCCTTTCACAATTACTCATGATGTCACAGTTCAAGAGTTAACAGGTTTGGACCCAAATGCAGACAGTGGAGACACATGGGAGCAGTTCAATGATATTTAATGAACAAAAAACAAACCAGACAAAAAGCTTACATGACTGTAAGGCAGGGAGTGTCCTCGAACAAGGCAAAGTAAAGCCAAACAATAAATCCAAAATCCACAGACCAAAGCAGAGTCCAAAGTCAGGTACACAGGAACAACACAGAGCAGAAAATCCACAAGCAAAGACACTGGGAGCTCATACAAACTGACGAGGACGAGCTAGCAACTAAGACACAGGTGAGGGCAATCAAGAACAAGTGAAAGTAATCAGTGAGTGGGAAAACAGACAAAGACAGGAAGTAAAAACAATAAAGACACACAAGGAAAACATGCCAAAATAAAACAGGAAGTGACTAAGAAAAATAAAACCATGACACATGAAATGTAAAGAGTACAACTGTCATCCAGAGTGATCATCATAGTAAACTGAAAGAAGACTGGACACACAGACAGGTGACAGTGCTTAAATATACTCAGTATCTGTATTCAGCAGTTATGTAGTGTGAATATTTCATACCTCTTAGTGTTTGGTATTATTCTGGTTCTCTCTGCAGAGCTTTCCTCGTCAGGGTTTTCCATCTCCAACAGGGCAGATTCTTCAGAAGGTCCCTCCGCCTCGCTGTCTGCACACACACACACGCACAGAGATGGACACTTTGCAGTATTTTGTATTTTAACTTCATAGCCAAGAGAAATAAATTCAATAAAGTATTTAGTGTGCATGTTGTCAGTAACATGCAGTAAGATAATACAAACTGATACGGAAATGGTAGTAAAAATAGTCAGGAATGTTCATTTGTACAAAAAAAAACCTCTTCCTAAGATTTATTGATAAGGCTAATTGTGAATAGATTGTTGTAATGATTTGTCATTTTAAAAAAAGTGACTCCCAGAAAAAAGTCTGGGAAACAAGATAAACAGGAACAATAACATCCTGTGATCCTGTGTTGTCCTTCAAAACCTAAATTACCCACAATTACTGTTACTGTGTACACCAGTATTCAACATGTGACTGTTTGACAAGGGTTAGTCCACCACCAATGATATGGCAGGAAAAATTACTGTATTGTACACTGTAAAAACAATCAAGATGGTGACATCGTGTGAGTGTGTGTTTGTTTTCCAGGCCTTACCCACAGCTCCCTTGTTTGCCAGGACCAGGTCTGTGTTGACATGTTTCTTCTTCTTCTTCACTTTCAGGCCAAACATAATCTTACCCTTTCTGCTCACAGAAGAGGAAGACTCTCAGTTACTCTTATTCTTATTTTCAAATCATCTTCATTTTTAACTACAGTGCACTGAAATTAAACAATGAGTGTGCAGTTTAAGTCTTGAGAGTGAGCACAGAGAGACACAAAACAACAAAGATGTAAAACATACACAAAAAGACTCAAAACAATCACAAAGACACAGAAAACTGACTACAAAGACGCACAAAACAACAAAGACACAAGACACCTACAAAGAGGCTCAAACTGATTAAAAAGAGATGCAAAACTACTGCAAAGACGCAAAATCATCTGCAAAAAGACTCAAAACTATCACCAAAACACGCAAAACTAACTACAAAGAGCTGCAAAACAACAGATACAAAACATATAAAAAGACTCCAAACAAACACAAAGACATGCAATGCTGACTACAAAGAGACACAAAACAACAATGAAAACAAAAGAAAATCTACAAAAACAACCACGAAGAGACTCAAATACATTGCAAATAGACACAAAACAACCACAAACACAGGCAAAACTGACTACTAAGAGATACAAAACCACAAAGACGGGCAAAACAACAACAAAGAGATCCAAACTGACTACAAAGAAATGCAAAACAACAACAGAGACACTAAAGATCTACAATGGGACACAAAACAACCACAAAGAAACTAAGAAAAAAACCCAACAACACTTGGACAAATAAAACAACTTTGTCAACTTTTGCTGTTGGGGTGTTTTGCTCCCATGTTGGAGGGGTAAGGAGCCTTTTACATGCCTGTGTCAGGGGCCCATTGTCATGTAATTCATCTATGGGAACAAAAATGGTATGTCACCCAGCCTTAATCAGCAAAGGACGATTGTCATGAGGTCAGACTGATACCATCAAAGACTCAACAAGAAGAGGTGATGATGGCTGCAGCACATGACTTGTGGTTCTTCCAGGGGAGACACCAAGTGTTTGCTGATGTCAGTTGGTCAGACAGTCATTGACCTACGCCAAATATTTAGATTGATGACTACAGAAGCTTAGTGCTCATGATGAAGTATTCTGGAGTCTCCCTCTAAATAAGTCATGTGACTTAGTTGTTCCATTTACATATTTTTAAGGGAGACATTTCAGCTGCATAAAATCAGCTGTGTATTTTTTCTTGAATTTTTTTTTTAACCTGAAATGTGTATTGTGATTGGCATGTCATTTTAAATGTCTGTAATCAGTATTGTGACCAAGCTAGGCACCAAAAAGTGCAAACACATTTTCCTGCTTTGCACTTTGTTTGCAATTCTGCAATACATGTCTTGCAAAAATCTGCACACTGTTTCTTACATTAGATGCTTTTGCAATCAGTGGGAAAACACGTATATTCAAAATGCAGAACAATTGGCAATACCACAAAAATACTTACACACTAATGCACTAGCCAGTCTTATACCTCAGGTGAGCTCACCTCTTTTGTGTGAAATTAGCACATATGGGGTCATGAGAATGAGATAAGAGGAAGCAAGAGGAAGAGCAAGAGGAAGAGAGAAGTAGGAGGATGAGGACAAGAACGAATAAGGGAACCAGACAGGGAACCTTTTTCTCACAGCATTAGGGCCACTTTGGTGATCCATATGGACATTCAGAGATGTATGTCTTCAACTTTCCATACTAGACTGTCTATGTATGTTGCACATCATTCTACAGCAATACAATGTAGTCCTACAGTAGGTCTATGCTCCCCAGTGAACAAAAGAATAGGTATAGTGCTCTAAAGTACATGTAAGACGATTCTGATGTTACCGTGTACAGTATGACAGTACAGTAAGTGAAAACAACCAAACCAATGACATCATCTTCTTGTATTTTCTACAGAACTGCCAGACCGCCTCCTCAGGGTGGAAGATAACATCTGTTCACCAATGAACAGGAACTGACTGGCTATTGTCAACATAGTGTTGGCAAACAACACCATTGCACTGCAATGTTAGGCTTGGTTACCGGACTGTAATTCTACTTTCCTTTGAGTTTTGCTGTTGTGTTTGTAAAAATCAGCAATGGCATGTCTTTTTTTTCTGAGGCCATTCTATATTTGTGTTCATTGAAAATGTGAGTAAATGCACTGCACTGGAGCAATCTTTCACAGCAGCCTGTATGAGACAGTTAAACACGTGTGCAAAGTACTAGAGGCAGCAGTGTTTTATACAAAGCACATCAGTGTGCTGCTGCTTTGAAATAGTCATTCAAATGGTGCGCGTGTATCATTTTGTTGCAAAGGAGGAGGTTTCACATTTGCTGTCTTTTTGGGGTGGAATGAGCAAAATAATCTTTCTTTTTTTCTCCAGTTGATAATTTGACCAACAGCTTCCTTCTGTTTTGTGAAACTCTTTATCATCTCATGTCATTTGACACATGTGAAAAAGTGTTACACTAAGGTTTGCATGAAAACACGGGATGAACTGAGTCCCATATTGATTCATTAAGAGACAGTGCACTCTATTTTTCAATACGGGACAGTCCCCTATTATACAGGACAGGTGGCAGCCATACCTTTGTTAAGGAATACAGAATACATATTATTACTACCTCCCAACAGCACTTAAAATTACGAATTGTTTAGTTTAATTTGGGGAAGCAAACATCTCCATATTGATTAAACTTGATTTTGGTTTAATTGTGCAACAGAGCTCTGCTCAACCTTAAATCTGGATTAACTCATTTTAAACCATGTTTTGATAAACAAGAACTTATCTTATATTAAATAAATCTTTGTTGGTGTAACCCAGTCCAAGTGTTGTGTCTTATTTTGTTTGTGCGTAGAGTTTTGACATACTGAGACAAAGTCCATGTGCGACGAAAATACAAAAAAATGTAATCTTCTTCCACTATCATCACTGTGTAACTGAAATCTTCAGCGTAATTTAAAAAATATATATATAACTGGCAAGATCCTAGAGGGAGTGCCATATGTAACATTTAGAACAGTCAAAATGTTCAAAAATGGATATACTGTACTTAAAACTGATGAATATGCTCACCGTCGCTTGGTCGCATGACCGTCTGAGTCATCCATTCTGCCGAGGTCCAAAGAAGTTTTCTTCCTCTACTAACAGGCACCAGGAGGGTTCAGGTCCTGCAGTTTATAGCTAAAGACTAACTTCAACCACAACAGCTCATATCTGTCCTCTGGTTGCATAAGGATCACAGAGGATTTGTTACCTTCTCATCTCTCTTCTTAGTGGCCCTGGCTAATTTCCAGTGCAGAATTATCCTGTCAACTCTCCGATCACTATAATATGCTTTCACAGCCCCTCCTTCCCTGTAAATGCCTTTCTCATTTGACACAAATGTACTGTAAATAATGACTTATCGAAAACATCCTTCGACTCGTCCTCACAAAAAAGCCTACTTGCGCTCCACACTTGCTTCCTCATGTCCAAATAAATAAACTTGAGCCTAAAAATATTGCTGCACTTGTTGTGGAATAAACCTGACTTTAGAGCTCAGCTCCTTCCTCCTTGTTCTAAAGAAAATATTTTCAGCCTATCTCTCTAATGTTTAACTTGCTGTGGTTCCAGTGTTTAGGTAAAGGGACTGGCCCTCCTCGCTCCATTTAACAACTAAATCACATGTGTTAGAAAGTAGTTTACAGTATTTTCTAACGCTGCCTTTATGGTCAAACTATTCTCATAAGTTGATTTCAACCCAGCAGTTTTCTCCTTTAGTTCAGTGGTCCCACTTTACAGTAAGACCCTTACTGCCTAAATGATTTATAAATAGTTTATAATTAGATTATTGAGGTTATAAACACCTAATAAATCATTAATAAGCTGTCACTACACATTAGATAAAAGGGCAACAGTAAACTGTTTCTTGCCAAATAGTGAGCCCACGTGTATCTGTACTTTTAAGGTTCAGGTCTCATTGCTCACTGAGCTTACTTTGTCTTTTCCATCAGCAGTATTTATGCCTGTCAGCTTCATCCGACATTTGGTTGGGTCAACTTTAAACCATTTATAAATCATTTATATGGTTGTCTTATTGTAAAGTGATACCAGTTCAGTTTTACAGGTGAGAGCAAAGATAATCAACAATTAACATCCAAGACAACAGTAATGGTGCATTCATCTCAGAGGTAAGAGGTTGGAGTTGGGAATGATGTCACACCTGAGTAGACCATGTATCAGTACAAGTCAGGAAAAAACTCTTTTGAGCTTGATACCAGTGCATTCCACAGAACTTTGCACATAAAACAGTGTAGCAACATGACCACATACAGTATTGTGTGTTCTCTGAGACACGAGTGTGAATAAACAGCTTTGCTACGGTTGATGTGCGGAGAAGCCATATTGGATTTTGAGGTCAGGGTTGGTGAGGTGCCTCAGACTTTCTGAGTCACAAACCGACTTTGTAGCTCAAATGGAGTGCACCATAACATCACAGAACAGAACAGGACTATAGCTCCCTTCATCTGAATGACGAGACAAGTTGTTGGTAATTAATGACCCATGTGAGCATTTTTAAGTAGCAACTTTAGCTCTCGATCACTGCCACAGTAAAACAGAAGAAAACGACTTGAAATCCTATAAAGACACAAATAAAATGGGAGTCAATAAGTGGCCTCTAGACTGTTCATTAAAGTCTGTTCTGTCATAAATTTTTTTAGATGGATGACTGAAAAAAACAGCAAAAACACATCATGTGTAGACAAGTCTTTACATTGTTGGGCACAGATGCTTTGTTGACCGACCATTGCAACACAACTACCAGATGGTGCTTGTCAGGAACATGTAAACATAAGTTGTATTAAAGATCCCTGCTAAACATGTTTTAAGACATATAAACATATCTTTTTGGACAGTAATTTGTATCTGATATTGATGACCACAACAAAGATCAACTGACAAGTTAAGAGGTCTTAAAATGACATCTTTCCCAAGAAATCCAGAGTGTATGAATGTGCAAATATTGTTCATTTCAGTTTGAGTGTGACACAAAATAGCCTAACTCACTGAAAACTCAGTCACACAGAGCTTTCAAGTTTCCACATCACACTAAGACAGAAAACGCATGTGTTAAAGTCAGATTTAAGGTGAGTGCAGAGAAACTTTCCTCCTTCAGCAGATAAATGTGAAAACAGCCTCTTAGTGTCAAGCTCCGCGCAGGCATCGTTCTGCACAGTGAAACTCAAACATCACACTGTGAAACAGCATGTTAAATACATCTTTCAGAGGAGGTGGACTTTATATTAGACGAATTTATCAATGCTATCACATTTCAGATAAGGAAAGTGTTGAAAATAGTTTTTGATTTGAAATTCTTCTGATTTTCTCTCAGCAGGCGTTTCAACCGAAAACAGCACAGGTGTTAAGTGCACATGTTCCCGTGAGTACAATCCAGGAAGCCCAGTTCCTGTCATGTGTGTTTTGAGGCTGATCACATGCTGACACTCTGCACTGCTGTTCATTGACGACTGTACAACTCTGGAAAGTTACCATGATGACAATCATTGAATATTCTATCTCACTGATCGTAAAGTTAACAGTTAATATACCTTGTTTACATTACAAATGTACCAGGAATGTGTGCTTACACATATTTGTTTGGCCAATGTATATACATTACAATACATATATAGACTGCATTGCTGGAAGACATTGCATTCAGTTGCAGCAAAAGTTGAGCCAGGTTCAAGGTTTCAGGTTACTAGATAATCCTGTATTTTTCTCACAGAGACAAAAGACCAACAGGTCTTTCTACGAGTCTGTTTACACCTGGTATTTATATGCATTTTGGGCGATCCAATCACAAGTGGACAGCCCTAAATCGAGAGGTGTGACTGCACCCAAGACACATAGAGATTCGATCGATCAGACCACATTCAGAGGTGGTCTGGTCTGCATGTGACCACATTCTTTCAGCAGTGACTCAACAATGTGTCCTGGACTGCATTGAAGAACCGCCTGTGCTCCTGACATCCTGTAAATTCACGTGAATGATTTCCCTTTGGTTCGCCGTAATGCAAATTACAGTTTGGTCTCTCTTAGCTGCCAAAATAAGCACACTGTCTAAATACACCTTCTGTTACAGCTGATTTCACCATTGAACTAGTAAGCACAAAATCTCCTGACTCACTTAAAAAAAAAAAAAACACACACACACAATTTTGAGAGTTGTGAGTGAGAAGACACTTCATGAATCGGCTGCAGCAATTTTTTAATCATTCATGCCTTCTTGTAAAATCATCAAATGCCAAATTTAATGCAATAAATCAAGGTGTTTCTTTCCTTATAAGAAACATGTTGCTGTGAAGAGCAGGTGGGAGAGACGCTCTGTGGTGCTGGGATTTTATAGCTGAACTGTGAGCAGGACGCACACTTTTACTAGTATGTAAGTGCCAGGTGTAAATAGCTTCTATATGACTTTCTTTACAGCAGTGAGCAATTTTGAACCTTTGAAAGATTATGGATCCTCTTTGATTTGGATCAAGGAAACTAAACGTGCGAACACAGCTTAAAAATTCATCCATGGTAAAAGACAAAATTAGCCCACTGACTCAACACCAAACCCCACTGCTGTCATTAAAGGGCAGAGATGGTCTCCTACCTTGGTTTGGAATCCATGTCTGCAGTCAGATGTCAGTGTCACTCATCAGTTCTGGCAGCTGGACATGCACCGCTGCATCCTGTGTGTGTGCATGCATGTGTTGGCACAGATAGTCAGAGTGAGACCTTAAGTGTTGAGTAGAAGCCCAACCAAGTGATTGGTGGTTGAACTGTTTGTTCAGAGGATGAAGTTGTAAAACAGCCGGAGCATGTGGCTGATGCATGGCTGTGGATTTTTCCTTGATTACCTCCTGGAAAGTTCAAGAGCCAGAGTGTCATGAAGTAGCACACTTTCTTTTTATTCATTTATTAAAGGTTATTTCTTATTTTCATAGTTTTGACTGATGTTTTGATTCTATTGATATCTTTTATATTATACTAGCAGTTGTGGCACTTTTTCTATTAGTAGTAGTTGCCATAATAGTATAAGTAGTATTGATTGTATTATTAATAGAAACATTTCTATTATTTCTTATAATTGCCTACTCTGGAGTCATGGGAGTGCTGTAAAAAAAAATAAAAAAAAAATTTATAAGTACTTTAAGTGAAAAATAAATGTCTTAGAGTAATTTATGTAAAAATATGTAAACATAACTTTAAAAAATACAGAAATAAATATAGTCAGGAATAAAGGAACAAATAAATGTGAAAATAAATGAAAATTATAATTATTATTCTTTTACATTTCATTTGTTTTTATGTTTTTCCACATGTATTTATTCTTTATTTAATTCTCTTTATATTTCCACATTTATTTTATTATTCTTTTACAGATTTATTCTTTTATGCCACTCCTTTGACTCCATAGCCTATGCTTTTTTTGGGTCTGTTTTTATGTTGTCTATTAAGAATTTATTTCTTAATTTTACTTTTCTGTCAAATTATCCACTGATTCTGTGACACTGGCCAGATAACATACTACATCCTCCAGTTGATGTTAACAATAACAACAATGATAATAATAATAATAATAATAATAATAATAATAATAATAATAATAATATTCATATTCATAAGTTGTCATAGATATTAAATGACATTAAGATACAAGCAGAAGCTGAGCTGTGTGTGCATGTGTATGCACTGCACACTGTAATCATGTGACCAGGATGTGTGAAACTGGCAGAGTTAACAAATCCACCCCTGGTAAACAGAGCAGTCACATCCTGTCAGTCAGAGAGAGATCAGCAGACAGAAGGTTGACAGACACACTCACCCTCTTATCATATCAACTGTCCAATCACCTGCAACACATGTACTATTATATATTACACAGATAACACTGACATTATCTGAACTTTATTTCTGAGCAAACAAAATTAAAATTCAATATATTTGAATAGAATTTAACTTAACTTTACTTTTATTGAATCTCAAATTACCAAGATTACCAACCTCAAAATGAAATGTTTTTATTATCCAATATTACCCTCATTTTTTGCACCAATATTACCCCATTATAACAATCAAATTACAATATTACCACCAATTATGATCAATTATGATATTACCAGGATATTATGATTGTAATTACAATGACATTACCCCAATATTACACTTATTGTTCATACAATATTAACACCCTCATTACCTTAATATTATTGAGCTGCAATGTAAATTTCTAGATCCCCATTTTAAAATGCCAAACTTTACACTCTAAAAAAGTGTATTTGGGCATGTTGTGGAAATTTTATTCCCGGTCTGCCTATGGAGAGTCAAAAGAACAAGACTGGCAAGGTTGCATGCACCAAGATGTTTAATCTCTATAGAGAGGAGACACAAGACACAGAACCGCACGGCAGAAAGCAGTCTGGAGTTGTGCTCCCTGATTACAGTTCTCACCCAGCTTTTATGCTTTACAGGTCTCTGGCCGTTGGTTGAACTCTACAAAGTTATTTAACAGATGTAATGACAGGAAAACAACAGTTGGTACAATAAAACACAGTGGTGTCCCATCAAAGGAGTTTTATAGCCTCCTGTCATTTGCTTATCTACCCAGGGAATCAGGATCTGCCAGGTGTCAACATCTGACCCTCCAGGTCATCCAGTGATCAATGAAGCAGTAAAACAACTAAGAATCCAGACTAAAAGTATAAAGCCTACAAACCATGCAAAATTCCACTACAACTCCCCCCTTTTTATCATTTATGATAAACTGTTCAACAAAAACAGAAAACCAATCTTACTACTTCAAGTCTACACATCATATAGAATAGATTATTTATGGTTATACATTACTTTTATCACTGTCACTATCATCATCTTGGCAGTAATTTACAGTAACATGCACCATAGTAATTGATGGCTGTAACATAGAAGAAGAAATTATTGTTCTTGCACAGGCGATAAGACAATATTACATAATTAGCATAATGGATGTCACACTCACAACTGGTCATTATTATCAGTAACACTACTATGCTT
>JAJHUR010109866.1:5007-22480 GCA_027495735.1 Lutjanus campechanus | reverse complement strand
TTCTGTTTCGGATCATCTCCACAGAGACAAGAGTTTTGATGTTTATTTGTTTACGCGTCTGCTTTTCGTGGTAACTAAAAAAAAAAAGAAAAATCAAAGGATGTGATGGAGAATGCACAGCCAAAGCAGTCGCTGACTCAGCACACCACATGGGGTTAGATCCACAAAACAAAGAACAGATGAAAGTCTTGCTCTTACTTCTTGTACTAATTACTGCACTGACAAAGCAGCTATAGAAAGCATTGGTGCATCTTCATTAAAGGCTTTGGTGACTCCCATATTATAAAAATCTGAGTTTGCTAATATGACAGGGCTATTTTATTGTGCTACTACATTAAAGGGCCAGTGTGTAGAATGTATAAGCATCTAGCGATGAGGTTTCAGATTGCAAACACCTTGTCACAATCTCCCCTTAGGAGAACCTATGATGGTGGTGAAAGTCACACGAAACACAAAAGGCCATATCTAGAGCCAGTCTTAAGTTTGTCTGCTCTATACTGTAGCAACATGGTGGCCTCTGTAGAGTATTGAAAGATACAATATGCAAGTACTACCACTAGGGACCTCTCTCACATTAAAACGCTTACAAAAGACATAGTTTACTGACACCATGAAGTAGCCTGGAGTTGCTTTTCTTCATCCACAGCTGATGAAGATCTATCTGATATGACTCAGGCAGAACTCATATTCACGGACAAGATAATATTAAAATTTTATTAATTCAACTACCAAGCAACAGCTAGCTAGCAGGAAACACACCGTTACCTTCAATGAATAATGAATTTCTCTGCGTTCTCTGCATTGTTGCGAACATTTGGGTATAATGTAAGTACACAACTCAACAAAATATAAAACATATGTCTTGTGTTTTTAGACCTTTCAATGCAGAAATGTTACATATGATAGCTTTAAAAGGCTCATTCTGAGGTAACAAAAACACAATCATTCATATTTTCAGGTGGTTATACACTAATGAAAGCATATTTGAATGAATATATTATTCCACTTCTGCCATATTCTGTCAATAAATCTCAGTAAATGTTACACACCAGACCTTTGATCTTACATATTGGTAGTTTTCTCTTAGCTACTTATTGTTCAAGAGCTCCACAAATCAAATCAAAGGTAAACTGTTCCTATATTTTGCTGTGGACCCTAATTTGAGCTCCACTGCTGCAGCTCACGCTGATGGCTCAGTGTCAGGGTGCACGTCGCCCCCCAGCGGTGAAGAGAGACAATACACAGCGCAGGTGAGCGCTGTTTGATGCTGCTGGGGATACAGTGGATGGCTTTACCTAAAATCTTACCCCGAAAAGGTCATCCTTTTAGATCATAATGCATCATCCTACAATAAAATCTTATCACAGTCGCAGAAACACTGATGAAATCTGCAAAATCTTTTTGTTCGGCACTTCACATACCTGTGTTTGGAGGTAAACTGAGAGACCGGAGCAGAGCCGATGCCTTTTGGGGAGATTCAGCGCTCTCAGCTTCATTATTCAAAAGCACGCTCTGCGAGGAAGGAAAAATAAATGAAACTTGGTTGGTTGTGTATCCTGAAAAATATCACGAAAAATAACAGGCACTCTGTTGAATTGTTGACAACTTTATGAGCTCTGCATGCATGTGCGCACAGGCAGATAATGCAACCTACTTACTGTGCTCAGTGTGAAAAAGCAAAAGAGGTGGAAAAGGAGCAACGGCCGCGTCCAGTTTCTCCACTCTGCACAAATCCGCAAGAAAGCCATCTTTGTGGGTCACCTTTACGCACAAGCCGAACCCTGAAAATCACGCGGCTACTCTCGCCGAGACCTCCAATAAACCAGTCTAACAGCAGCAGCAGGAGTTCTGCGGGACTTGTGCTGAGTGAAGCATCAACGAATTTCAGATGCAGGCTTCTTCTTCACTTGTGCCACTTTGCTTTCCATTCATTCCCAAGCGCAGTATCCGGACGCGGCAAATCGCTTGAACTCAAGTCCTCTCTTTCGGCAAGTCATTTTCCTTTTTTTCCACTCACACAATCCGACCAGTATCCAACCTCTCCCTCTCTACTCACACACATTCACTCTGTCTCTCTCTCTCTCTCTCTACCCAGTGACCCCCGCAGACCATTTTGACTCCCAGTGAAATCATGTGATTGTCTTAAAAAGGCTGCGTCTCGTCTTGGCAATAGCACACTTCTATGAAAGTCGCACCGACTCCGAATCTCTTTCCCCCCGGGAGCCTGCCGAGGCAGCACTGACTGAACACAAGGCTGCCGAGGACTGTGTGTGTGTTTTGAGGAGGGGGTGTGGGTGTGGGTGGGGGGTGGTGGTAAGTACAGCCTATAGCCAATCACATCTGACACCTGTGCTGAGAGATGGGGTTTGTATTCATCTCTCAGGCTGCAGCAGAGCAGAGCAGCAGATATACGAATTTTATTTATTCAAGTTAATTCAACTTAAAAAATTTAAATGAAAAAATTCAAGTAGCCTACTTATTTTCAGAACACATGATGTGTGATGAGTTGAAAGAAAGTGCTGTGTTCGATCAATTCTTTAAATTAAGGTTCTAAAGAAACATTATCGACATATTAGCAGACTTCCCAGCATGCATCATTTGAAAGTTAAAACTCACCTGAGACCCTTCTTTTTCATAGTCCAAAGAAAACATGTATGATGAAAGCTTGCTGTGTGCCTCTAAGTCCCATGAAATGTCTAGCAGAAGGCTTATTGGTTACTTGTTTCCATGTAATCAGCAAGGGCACTGATACTGTATTCTGTCGGCCTTGGAGACTGTGTTTGTCCCAGTGTGTGGCTGTGTTCACTGGGAGGCTGCTGAGCATGGCTCTATTGTCTGCCAACAGCACCTAACAGTCAGCTAATTTAGCAACAAGTTGTTGTTTGTGGAAAAGACATGCTTTGAAATGGCATCAAAAATACCAGAGAATATCTTCAAAATGACTTTTTTTCTGTTATTGTCAGGCCAGATACTGGTGTGTAGGTGACACAGTGCAAAATTATGTGATAAAAACAACATTCATTTTGACTACATTGGAATTTAAAGATATGTCATGGTTACTTGTTTTCACAATAATGAAAACACTGATGAAGGTTAATATTGAATTCAGTCCCTACCCCCTTTTGAAATTTAATAAATTCACTGGGGGCATTTTCCTTTGTGCCAATGCTGGAACAGCGTAGCTTCAACAGGAGCATCTGAAGCTTAAAGGTAGAATCAGTAAGATTTGTCCTAGTCCTACCCTTTGGATTGTTGAGTCTCACTCCCAGAACATCAAATACTGATGTCTTGGTTTGGTAAAGTGTCCCACATAGCCTACATCAAGCTAATTAGAAATACAGGCAGAGGGCAGGGTCTCTGCAGATACAGCCGTGTCAAGATCAAAGTCATATATTTTTTCATAATTAGGCTACCTTAATGTGTGTCTGAATGTGTCTGAATTCAATTACTTTTTTCAGTAAGCTACTACCATAATGTGTCCAGAACAAATATGGTTATTTTATTGTGAGGCAGAGCTGGGATTTCCTATATATCTGAAACCGACTAAACGCATCACAGCTCTGTGGACCAGCACTAGTGGTGTAGCTAGCCTTTCATTGAAGCCCGAAGCTGCCATTTGATCACAGCTTTGACTGACTGTATCATTAGCCAATCAAATTTTGATGTACTGACCCAAGGGCCCTGCGATGTGTCGGTACCAGCCCCCGGGGGTGTAATCAATGGAGTTTGCGCCTTTGACAGACTGGGAGGAAACTAATCAACGTGCTTATGGAAACGTGATGGCTGCCACTTTCATACCCCCAGTCGATCCTGTTGCCGATTTACTTTGTGTGCCTTTATCAAGGCAACCATTTGGACAGATAAAAGAAATAATTTCAAGAGGAATGCCAACGCCTAAACTACATGGGCTTGTCAAGGCCAGCTAAAGTTTGGTGCGGCACCCAGAGCAACTATGACTGGTTATCAGCTAGCACCAAGCGGAACAAGCTATTTTGCTGGCCATTTTTACTCTTCAATACCAGCGAGAGAAAGTGGAACAGCACTACTTTTAGCAGCCTCAACAGCTTCACCAAGGCAGCTATCAATTTTCAAGCCTCCAAACCAGGACCCGAATCTTTGACTTCTGTTTCTTTGTTTTTGCTTTCATCTGCATTTTTGACTCGCTGATGTGCTCTTCGGAATACTGCAAAATAAGAGCTTGGACGTGCAGTTCAGTCTGGCCAGAGACTTGAAGGTGAGCGGGGAAATTTTGATGGGATCTACGAGAAGACAGGGAGGCCGCGGGACAGCCGAGCGCAGCCAGAGGCACACCAGGCCCTCGCGTACTATAGAGGCCTGCACACAGAGGCGATGTAATCGACAGCATCCTTACGCAAATCAGAAATCGATTTGAAGATCACAAGCGACTGCTGTTTCTTGCATTGCTGGATGCACAACTGTTTGCACAGTTAATGCAGACATTTCCTGAAGCAGAGCTTAGGGGCCTGGATGACAGCTACGGCGCGCTGTTTGACCAGGCCAGACTCCGAGCTGAGCTCAAAGTGAAGTACAGACTTTCAGAGGAAGACCCCAAGTGACCTACTGACTTTTCTGAGGAGCAGCGGGCCTGCAAACTTGTCATAACAATAAGTATCCACAGCATCAGTTGAGCGATCCTTCTCTGCTCTCAAGCGTATAAAACACTAATTCACGGAATACAACTGGACAAACACGACTCCATAGAGAAGGAGCTGCTCATTCATCTGAAGCAGAGGGCGCACCTGCATGAGGGAGTCATTGAACGTTTCATCAGAAAGGTTCACAGGATGGATCTCATATACAAGTGATGGGTGAGTGTTACCCTTTACTCTGTTTAAGAGAGATAACGTTTTTGTTGTGTTTTAGTCTCTAACACTACAGCATTTTTTTTAATATCATGGTTGTATCAAATTTGTATTGAGTTTGGGCAGTGTGTGGTCGTGATGCTGTGTTTCAGTGTTGATGACGCACGTTGTGTTTGATGCCACTTAATGTATATTAAACATATTAAGTGAACTCACTCTCATCTTTACCTGGTTTAATATCCTGGCTGGAACAACTGTGGTGAAATATTTGGCATATAGGCCCTAACTTACATGTTTCACTTTTGTTACTTAAGTGAAGGTGGTGGACTGATAATATTGTGGCTTTACCTTGTAACACTGTTACATTAACCGTGGAAACTTGTTTTTGTGCCATGTGGTGTGCAATCTGGTTGCTGACTGACATAAATGATCTGATGGTGATGCTGCAATAGCTTCTCTAATGCATTCTAGTGTGCATCTGGTGTTGCTTTTAGAGATCGACTGTCTTGATGGTGTTTATGCTGCAGTGGCTGGTTTGGCTGCATCAGCCACCCATATGATAAATTGTGCGTGCGTGTGTCTGTGGTGGTTAGGGTCAGTTTGTTGCTGAAGGCCCTGACTGAAAACCCACGGTAGCGACTGGTCATGAGTGATGATTAAAAGGGATTATGTTCATGCATCTATACATTACTTCTTTAAAAGGAAAATTTTGCATATTATGCCTATATGTGTGAAAAGAACAACTGACTTTTTACACTGAGAAATTGTAAAAGGAAATCAGATTCCTTTGCTATGTTTGTCAGTGTGACTGATTTCAATTTAATATCTTAAGCTTAGTGAACATGTTCACTCCAGTTCAGCTGAGTTAAAATCAAGTTAATTTGGCTAGAAAAGTGATTTTGATTCATTTTCAAATTCAGTCAACTACAGTATAATGTTAACAGTGTAATAGCATTTCCTCCTTGCGTGCACTGAAAGGAGACTGCTATAACAACTGTTTATGTTTGTTCCATATCAGGTCATTTTTAAATGACGGTGTATGTCAAAGTCTAATGTACAGGAAGGAAAATGTTGATTTGAATGCAGTGGATTCGGTAACCCAAACGTGAGTTGAAGACTGCACCCTGAAGCAGGTAATCAGTAATTTGTGATGGATTACAGTCTGAAATTTAAACTCTGACCCTGTTTAATCCGCTCGTCATTCTCCCATCTCTCCCGTATTCCGCAGCTGCACTGATAGGCAGCTTGCCAACATTTTTAAACTCCCCACAATCATTCATGGAAGTGCTCAGGAGTGTGGGAGCCAAAGGATCGGGAGTGCTTGTTTCATATTCTGGAGCATTTCATCCTTCCCAAAAGAAAACCAGATGAGTTTTCTGCTGTGCAGCAGGAGACGTAAATGTGTGATGGTTTACGGTGTGATCTCTCTGGCACCAAGTCAGAATATCAGAGTGAAAGGAATCAGAGGTGATTGTAAGTAAGCTGGTCTATGAAGTTCCACCCTTATTTACGCTACAGCCCCTGATCCACAGGTGTCAGTATGAAATCTATATTTTTTATGGGTTTCTTTTATTTCTGCAAAGCTGAAATCACAGTTTCATGTCTTTATCTTAACTTAAATGGTTTTAAAGGGAAGAAATAGTTTGCCACTTTTATCCTAGTTTGATCATTGATCGACTATGAAAGCTTTATTATCTTTAAATCTGAAAAAAATTACTAAGAGGGGATTCGTTAAGACATTATTCTCTCAAATTGGAGGTCCATGGTCTAATGTGCATCTGTTTTGGGGGTCCTTGACATGAAAAAGTTTGTGAAACTCTGTCCTTGGCAAAGTGGAAGTTATCCTACAGTAGGAGAGTTTATTTAAGATTTTGGGAAGTTTGGATGCTCGTGTGTAGACTTTTCCTACATTAAGATGGGATACAAACTTTAAATTTGGAAGTGTTCACCTGCAATGGCTTTCCCCCCCAAAACAGCTCCTTACCCTAATTACTACAGTTACAAGTTAAGATAGGATTTGGAAGTTCTGTAATGCAGCCCCAGGTGTCCAGCCCAGCAATGTAGCTTGAGATATGAAAACAAAACCCCAGTATCATATGTCAGTGTTTCAGAGAGACTGATGAGAGAAGACCTTGATGATAAATTACACTGAGCAATGGATGCTACCTGAACAGAGACTGCACCAAATATGGGGCAAAACCTCTCAAGAGTTGTCTATGGCAAACTGTCCTGAGGGTTTGTGGGAGGTGTTTGATTGATCTGTCATGTTAGACTGCTGATAGTGTAAAACCTGAAGGATTGATTTGTTTTGAAAGGCAAGAGCAAGAGAATAATTGAGACTGCAGTATTAAAACCAAATGACCAACTTTCCCTTAAGTGCAAATTCTTACAGATAAGAAGTCCGCAAAAGTAGATATAAGAACATTTTCAACCTGAGAGTAATATGCTCTAAGCCTATAAAACTGATACATATACAAAACTTACTTCCAGATTTCTGTCTAAGTTTGCCAATTCTGGATTTAATCAGTGCTAAAATGCCATCATGAAGACAATTCCTACCATATGTTTGGAGGCTCAGGAAATCTTTACAGTGTCAGCTGCTGCTGAAGTTTTATCGCCCCTCCTCCTCCAGCATGAACACACACACACACACACACACACTGCTCTTACACACACACATGCGTGCACACACTGCAATGCAATACTCACTCTGGACCTACGTATGTGACTCTTATCATGTGAATGAAAACATACCGCTTGCATATTTCTGCATGAGTCAAATCTTTATGTTTGATCAGCAAATGCAAATGCACACAGCTGATTGGAGAGTTTCCAAAGCTTTGAACTTTGAAACAGTCTGACAGTATTGAGTTGTCAGACTCTGAAGCAGTCTGACAGGTACAGCAGATTGAGAAATAAAGAGAAGACGTGGTATTGTTTGAAGAACTTGAGCATAAAAGAAACCCCCTGTAGTCCGAGCTGAGCTGGATGCTGTGAGTGAATTGACCTCTGAACTCCTGAGCTCCTGTATGCCTCTCAGTCTGCCTGCCTGTCTGACTGCTTGTTTGTCTGCCCGCCTGTCTCTCTTTTAGCTCCCCTATTTGTCTGACTGGCTGTCTTCAATGTCATCTGGAGATGTACAAACACAAAGGGCTGAAACATAAAGGGAGCTCGTTCCTTCTCATGTATTTCCACACATACTGAACCATTTAATCTCACACATACAGTGCTTCAGTTTACATTAGACAAGCTGCAAATATTGATACTGTTTCTGTTTACTGGTCTGAAATAAGGAGTAAATCCACAAAAACAATTAACTTTTCTCACAGACATCTGCAACAATTTAAATTCAAGATCCTGACTGCGTTTGTAAGAAGAAAGGGATGTTAAAGGAAACGTTCAACATTTTGGGAGATGCGCTTATTTGTTTTCTTGCTGATAATTAGATAAGACGATTGATATGTGTGATACACTAACTGTGAAGGTTAGTAACCTAGCAGCTGGGTAGCTTAGCTTAGCACAAAGACTGGAAACAGGGGGAAACAGCCAACCTGGCTCTGCCAAAGTGTAAAGACGACAATGTCGACAAAGTCTCCACTGGTTGCCTGGCAACTGATCCCCCCCCCCCTTCAGTTTTCCATGGATCGAACAAAAAAATAGCGTGTTCATTCATGAGATTTAAGTCCAGTCCAAACCAAAGATTTGCGATAAGTCAACTTAAAACTTCTTTCAATGCACTGATTTACAATGTTCTGAAAACCTGACAGTCTACACCAGTGCAACTTGTTGAGACGGTGTATCATGTCCATCACAGTGACTCTCTATCTCCATTCTAACTGCCGTCTTTTCAAGCTTTTTTGTTGTAGCTTCATATACTGTAATTTGTAGCATCTGGAAAATATAAATGAGCACAGTGGTAGTGAGTTACTACAGTTGCATTTCTTGCATTGATTAAATGGCAAAAAACATTAAAGGTGTGTATGGGGAGTGTGGTTGAGAGAGTGAGAGAGAGACAGTGAGGGTACAGGTTACAGTGATCAAGCAGAGAGTGAATAAGGTGAGGGAGCGCTGGTGAAAGCTGGTGAATTACTTTTTATAGTTTCACAGTGGTTATGCTCTCAGCACAAATAAACACCCTAGCACACCCCTCAGACTAGTGTTTTCTAATATTACAATAATTTGAAAAATATCAATGTTTGAAAAATTTACCCCAAATTGAGGGCATAGAATTTTCGAATTTTATCAAAAGATATAACAAGTATACAACAGGACATGGACAGCAAATGAAATGAGTGATGAGTTGAAGACACCACTGTGAGGAAGTCAGAAGAGGTGGGATAAGCAGTGAGCGTGTCAACTTGCTGTTGGAGAGAAGAAAGAAAGAGAGAGAAAGTGCAGTTGGTATTGGTGTTGGTGTATCAATACTGCAAAAACAGTGGAAGCAAAGCATTTCAAATATTCAGTATTGATATTTATTTTTTCTTGACTTCAGGCTGCCACACAACCATGCAGCTTATCTCCACAATGCCTGATTCCATCAGAATGTGGCCTTGTGTCATACAGACATGGCTGCTCCAGTCAAATTGATGAGGTGATCCTCTCTGTCCTCCACCCAAAACGTCTTGCTGTGAATCTTTGGCCAGAACTGGCCTTAAGAGGTGGTGTTAGGATAGCTTAGCCGTTTCCCCTCTGATTCTTATCTTTATGCTCGGGCTGCTGTGGTAGCTTCATATTAATCATTTTGAGAGTAGAATCAATATTGTCATCTAACTTTTTCAGCATGAAAGCAAATTAATATATTTCCCAAAATGTCAAACTATTCCTTCAAGTCTCACAATGTGGGTCTTAAAATTTCTTTCTGCTTTAGTCTCTGCAGGTAGTTTTCACTCCATGGTCTGATTTAATTAGCTGTCTAAATCTGCCATCAAAGCAACATGTGTGTGACTGTGGATGAGAGTGCTTGTGGTGAGCATATGTGCATTTGTGTGCATGCTCTCTTATGTGATTTATGTTCATGCGTGTCTTTGTGCGTTAGTGTGACTGTGAACCTGAACATGCATCTATGTGTGTGTGTTTTGGTACTTGTGTGTGTGTGTGTGTGTGTGTGTGTGTGTGTGTGTGAATAGTAAGCTGACAGCAGCTGTAAAATTCCTCTCTGAGCATCACAGAGGGGAGGCTGATGGGAGCTGACAGGGAGCAAGAGTGAAGGGAGGTGGGAGAGGAAGATGAAGGTGAGCATGGAGCAGGGGGAGACGGTGGTTGCCAGCTAGTTTGATGATTGAAGGTTTAGTTGGGCTTTGCACAAATTCTGCACTGCTGTCGAAGAATACTGATGCCTTTACTGTTATTGTCTTGACCTTATCGAGTGTAACACGTACACCTTGGATGTATCAGCTCCGAGTGAAACAACTGTTTCCCCTAAATATTTGCAGATGGTGCTGAAGTCTGGCTTTCAGCCACTCCTGGACCCGTTCCCAGTTATCCATTTATCTATCTTACGTTATATTTTAGAGACTAATATTTATTTTATTTCATTTTAATTTACTACTAATATAAACCTAGAATGCACCATATTGTATGGAAGACCTTCACCAACTTGGTGTAAATTAAATATAAATAAACAACAGTGTATTTGAAACATGATTTGGGGATAAAACTTTAGGATTATTGAAGTTATACTGGCCCTGTTTGTTTGAGTTGGACAAGAGAATATGAAATAATGTTTTCACATTTTTTTTTACATGATATTAGTGGAGCAGATATATTTCCACATGTATAAAATAAGAGGCATTGTCCAAGCAAAGCAAGGAGCTACATATGGTTTGTCTTTAGCAGTGTGACTGCAGCCGAACTGGATAAGAGGCAACTACGTGTGAGCTTTAACACAAAGTCAGATGTGTGAAGGAACAAAGGACAGTTGCTGTCTTCAGAATCAGAATCAAATCAGGATCAGCCTTGTTGGCTACGTGTGTGTACTCATACAAGGAAGTTGACAGTTCAAAAAAAAAAAAAAACATTTCAGGAGGATAAAACACTGAAGGAGAAGAAGGGTGAAAAAGAGCATAAATATGATTAGGTGAAAATACAGATAAAATAAAAAAGCAACAATGAACAACAACATTCAATTTCTATATGCAAGTCAAACTGTTTAGTGCGAGGGTGCAGGCTGCAAAGACTGCTGAATTAAATAGTGAATGATTATAGTCACAGATTACTTCATACATGAAGCAGATGATATGTTCAATCTTTGTATGCATCCATGTCTTTATACAGTGTGATTAGATTTGGCGATGATGTATGGTTTGTATGTACAGTGGATGTTTAAGTGTTAACAAGGTTATTGCATAGGTAATATGTTTTTTGACACTGTATCACTGATTTATTGTCGTCAGGGTCATGGTGGGTGGACAGAAACGGATTTTAAGAACATCATGTCAGATCTTAGGAAAAGAAAAACAACTGGCTTAACAACTAACAGCACCTGTGAATAGTCATCGTGTGAGTGTGATGGCAGCCTCTGACTTTTTCTCTCATAAAGGCTTGTATTGTATTTTGTTTTTGAATAATAATAATAATTAAATAATAAAGTTTTGTATTTTATCCATAAAAACATGGCAAAGGTAATATCGACAGCTGCCAACAGTTGCTTGGTGAGTGTTTAGAGAAATTATACCGTTTGGCATTGGAGTCTTTAATATAAAAAAGTAAGAACAAAAAGAAAGAAACCGTTCTTGTGTCTGGTTGTTTTTGTGTACAGTGCTCTGTAGTGTCGACCAGAGGGGAAAGGTTGAGACAGGTTGTGTCTAGGATGTAATGTTTCTTCACTCTTCAAATACTTTTTGAGCTAAATTTGTGAGTCTGTAAATGGTGATGACAGTTTTCCTTTGGAAAAAATGACAAAAAAGTTCATTCACATTATCCTCCAACGACATATGTATGTGACCGAAAAAGGGCTACACGGTCTGCCTCTGTTTTGTGAATAAGTTGATTTAAAAGGAGAAATAAGACCCTAGTGTTTAAAAATGAGTATTACAGTCCAAATAGCGAGTTGGAGCCATATATGGTATATTAAATAGGTTGAAACCCTATTTCATTTACAATGTATAGTTGAAGTGAGCTGGATTAACCTGCCCCCTCCTCCCCAGACTTAAAGGTCATAAACCTGCAGCTGGCAAACTGGCACCATCAGCGATGCGTCAGGTAGCAGTGCCAAGCCAGTAGACCCACCTGTGCTTACACCTAATAAATGTGAAATAAGCAAACAAAAACAGAACAATATTTCAAAGGAGAACATGCTGGCTGAAGCCTTGTTGTTGGAGAAGCCATCTTAGCATGTTTCCTTAATCTCTGACAACATATCACGACCATTTTATGATTAATTCCAGTAAATATATTACATTGTACTTCTCCTTTAAGTGTTCTGAAACAATATCCCTGTGGATGTGTTACCATAAACTGCTTATAAATTAGGCCAGTTCTATTTCTAGTTTACAACAGCAATCAGTAAAATCATGGAGTCTGGGCAGTTTCAGTTATTTGGCACAAAACGTCAGATTGTTGCTTCTGTTGTACTCCAGCGGAAAGTTGCACTTGGAATACATTACTGTACTGCTTCAGCCCTCCCTTCCACTGAACTAGATCATGTATTGGACATGGCTGAGCGACCCGAGCATTATTCTTCATAATAACCACTGATTAGTGGAGTTATTGTGCTGCTTATGTCAGTGCTCTGCATCAGCTGGCCCGAGAAGTGTTGCAGTGTGGGAGGTCTTGTTTCTGACCCTGTTTGATCATGTGAGCAGTGATAGTTCACGTCGGGGCATGATACTGGATGAAGCTGACATATTCCTGATTAATCTGATTTATAGAGGCAATCATTATGTTGATCTATTGCTGTCCAAGTTGTAGTTTAGGCTATTAATCCAATCAGTTTCGGCAACAAGTGCCCTATCAAAACACTGGTTATGCTTTGAGTGCATGAAGTTCTTTAATTGCAACACTAGCAGAGTTGATGGTTTAGGTCACAGATTCCTCTTTGTAAGTAATTAAGATAATTATGTTGCATTATGCTTTTATTTTAGGAGACAAACTGCAACTTACACACATAGATTCTTTGTTTGCACTTCTGTTCTTTTTAAAAAAACGTGCTTCCTTACATCAAAGGTAAAGAGGCAATATTAGCTACTTGCTGACACAATACCTCTCTCTGGGTTTGAGAGGTGAAAATGAAGGGCTGAAGAATTGCGCTAATTATTGGTAGTCAGCTGTATGTGATCGCTGGGGCAGAAAGAGCATCTCTGGAGGGGTGAAACCTAAAAACAAAGTGGCTAGTCTTATGACACTCTGCAGGGGTGAGAGCCTGCTAAAGTTCACCACCTCTGTATTGTGTAAGCAGCCTTGTTATAATAACTGCCTTCGTCTTGGCCGGGAGAAAGACTGTAAAACTTTTATCAGAGAAAACTGTTTGAAAGAATTTTTGAATCATACTTGGATGGCCTATAACAAAAACCTTACATTCAGCATGTTTCCATGAGTAATAAATGTGTAAATTGTGCAGTAAATTTGTCTCAATCATTTGCATTAAAAGCCTTCATCTTCAAGAACTTTGCTTGAATCAAATCTAAGATAAATGTGATGCCAGTTTCCATGGCAGTGCCAGTCTGAACTTCTGTACTGTACAGTAGCTCTATTTTACACTGCCAGACCCATTGGAAAGTGTTTCTCTCTCAAACATTTACCTGTCTGCAAACTAGTGGAGGGGTTTCACCCTGTGGGTAGGCGATGTCTGGCCAAGAGTGTCTGACCCACACAACCCACCAGTGTCCATAATGTGGTGTGGAACTGGACCTGCTGGCAGGACGATGAGGAAAAGAACAACAGTCCTCATTTAGCTGGAGACTATGTGTGAATGTTCATACTGCAAAATTCTTTCTGAGTCAAATAAATTCACAAAGTCAATGTACCAGGTCCCTATATTGTAGATAATGCAATGCAATGTGTTGTAAGGGCCATGGATGGATACTGAATGGGCCCATGTGGCCCCTTGGCTTCATCTGCAAAATGACCACAGAGACACAAAACCACAGAGGGATGCATAACAACTACTAAAGATGTAAAATGACAAACAAAAAGGTGTAAAATGACTACAAAAAAATGCAAGGTGTCTATATAAGGGGAAAAAATAACCACTAAGTCGGTGTGTCTTGCTCCTTGAGGATGATGGGGCCTTTTTCATATCTGTGCCCGGGGGTCCAGTGTTTTATATGACAAGGGGTTTATGTTTTCTGTTTCAATGGTATTAAAATCTAGATTCCATGCTTAGAATGGGGCATTAAACAAGAAACTGACCTCCTTTAACTCCTTCCTTTTGAGTGATAACAGGACGGAGAATCTCCATAAAATTTTAAATCACCATCAGATAAGCATCTTTCCACATACCTGATAGATATTTGCACTTCTGCTACTGCTCCACAGTTGATTTACCTCCCAGAGAAATATGCTGAAATACTTGCAACTGTGATACAGAGGACATGGAGAGTGTGTGGGCTTAGACAGAGGCTGCCACAGTAACTTTCTCCGAACCCCTGGAATTTCCAGGTACCGATGTGGGTCAGCCTAAGTATGAAAAGGGCCAAGGACTAAGTTTTAACTGTGTTAAATGAAACGGCTTGATCAGTATGAATGATGTTCTGTAGTGTCAATTAACGAGTGTTTAAAAAGAAAACACATACTCAGCATCAGGCTGCCTTTACACAGTGAAACTTTGACTGGATAGTCGCTGGTTGCAAATTGCATGAAGCATAATTCCCACCCAACTTGAAAATTACACAAAGCAATTCAAAAATAAATTGGTTAAAATTTCATGCAACATGATTTAATAGTTTATTTCACTAGAATTTGCTGGCTAGATCAGGAATTTTCATCTGTCTCATTGTTTTCTTGCTACATTGTATCAAGTGGGATGTGTCATTGTAACTACATTTGCATCTTTGTATCTTATTTTGTATCATTTTCTCTCTGGAGAATAGTTTGGATGTGTTGTGTGCTTTTTCTTCTGACACTGGCTGGCTACATTGTTTCATAATGGCTGTCTCAGAAAATAGGAATAGAGCTATTTGTGCACTGATGCTTATTGATTTGCTGGAGGAAAAAAACATGACCTACTGGCAACTCAAATGAGACAAAAAGGAGCTTGATCCTTTAAGCCTCTGGTGAGTGTATTTGACCTTTGATTCAAGGGAAATAAATAAATAAAGCTCTTTGTTGCCACCTTCTGACGTTAGTGTGGCATTGTAACATGATATATGATGGTATTTTAAAGAACGGCACTGATTCTCATCAAAACTTTACATGAAAGCATAGCTATAACTAAGCAAGTGGTAATGATAGTCACCTGATAACTGCAGTGTAAACAAACTGCCTTTGTTTGTTGACAGCGTTACCAACCTTGCATTAAGTCTGTGAGAATCATCTCTTTGTGAGGCATCCAAGAGACCACGTTCTGCTTCATTATTCTGTTTATTTTGGTGATAAGCTGTTGTCAAGTTGGAATCAATCTGCTGATACTGCATAGTTTGATGTCATCAGCTGACACGTTACCAGCGTTTTGATTGGCTGTTGTGTGAAACTAGTTTCACAAAGAGAGTTTTGCAGCTGTTGTGGCTTAGTATCAGACAGGTTTTAAGTGCATTGCAGTGGATTTCACATCAAGCAACTCAGTTGCAGCTCAGTTTTACCTGAAGCAACTGAAGCTGTGTGAAAGTTTCTCCATGTAAAGCCAGCCATTCAGTGAAACCACTCAACTCTGGCAGATGTTAGTTCCTCCTGTGGGTTCTTGAAATTGATCAATGAATCAGATTTCAGACACTAACCACATTTTACTGGCATACTTTAAACTTGTTACTCATCTCGTCTCAGTAATTGTATTTGTTCATCATGAATGCTGACAAATGAGTTGCATTATAGCAGCACTGCTCAAAGCTTCTCTAAACTTGCTGATATGGATTAAAATGTCCTTTGTTGGCACATAATGCTGTCAAACTTGAACTCACCACCAGTCACCAAACCAACAACCCGCCTCACCCCCTAGGATAATCAGAGTATGGAAATCTCACAGACCACCCACGAATACACACACGCAGACACACGGGCACGGCATGGTGCAGAAGCAGATTGCCCTCCTGAATGTGAAGTTGTACTTTTCCACAAACTCCTGTGCAATTGGTGAAAGCTGAAGACTGAAATATCAGAGTGATGGTGGAGAATGTGTTGCAGTTTCAGCAGACTTTTACACATGCGCGTGCTCTGTACATGCACAGATGTTTTGCTGGGTGGCACAATGGCCTATCTGACAGTGAAATTATCCTTCACCTGGACACTAAGTCTGTATTTTTAAATTACAGTCTACAGCAAATTTTCAGCCATGATTGAAGGGAAATCCTTGTGTGGTGGCAGGAACCCTCAACCTTTCCCTCTCAGTAGCCTGCTTTGTTCTTTTAGTAATGCTTAGTTTCTTCAAAGTGCAGACAAGCTGAACAGCATTATACTAATGGGCATTCAAGCTAAGGTTTACTCACAGCAATGAAATTAGTGTCCATGAATAAGCTTCAGCAGGTGATGTATAAGGGCATGGAGGTGGTTCATTGGGGTCTTAGAGAAGTCAAAATAAATAAAACATCAAGAGAGGTGATGCCTTGCTCCTGAGCTACTGACAGTATTTTCTAAAATGTCACAAAATGTTTGGGCAACAATGTAAAAACCTGTCTTTTAGGGTAAGTATTTTGTATAAATTTAGAACGTAGTCCAGTAAGTGTCCCATGGGCACACACTGTCATCTTTTGAAGTATAAATATTTAGCATTTTAGATAAGAAATGAGTGTTTACCAAGGTAATTGAGTGTAATTTTAAATCTGAATACAGGCCATGTGTTTGTCACTAAAAAACAAACTTGGCTGGTGGCTTCACATTTTGAAGTTTACGGCTGGAAGGTCAGAGGTTTGATCTTGGGTACAGATCCCAGGGGGGACAGAAGGGACGTGTCGACCTAAAAAACATCAAGTTGTCCCCCGCCAAATAAGTTATTTCAAAATAAATTGTGTAATTGAAAATCTATATATTTAGAAGTCAACATTAAATACATTGTGAGTTTTTTTTTATGTACACCTCCAATCTATACTGCAGCAAAACCTTTATTTAAACAGAAAACAACAATGAAAATAACAATGAACCTTATAAATAGTATAACGTAACGTTGGAGGTGGGGCTAAAACTGACCTGTTTCCCACTTCTCTTCATTGTGCTTATAGTAAAAGTTCAAACTGACAGAATAAATCTGAGGAGAGAAATTGAAAGAGCAGCACTGAGGTGCCCTTGACCAGGGCAGTTAATCCCCACCTGTGGCACTGAGCAGCTTCCAGGTGTGAATGTGTGTAAAAGAAGGCACACCCTGGTTGTATAAAGGTTAAAAATGTGTGTGTGCCTGTATGTGTGTGAGCACGCATAGTCGCATTCAAATAGCAAGCAGGACAGGAGGCATTAAGTTGGACACACCTTAACAGCAGCCTCCACTTATCTCCCACTCATGTGCACGCACACACTCACACAAACACACACACACACACACACACACACACACACCTCTCTCTTTCTCT
>JAJHUR010109860.1:1159-11323 GCA_027495735.1 Lutjanus campechanus | reverse complement strand
AAAAGACTGTTGAGGTAATTGTGTGACGATTCACAGCAAGTTTTCACCAAACTATAAAAAAGGAAGGGTCTTGGGAGAGTTTTAACTCGCACCAAATGCATGCTGGGAAGTCTGCTAATAAGCTATTTCTTTAGATGCTTAATTTATTGAATTGATTGAACTTTTTACAGTACATTAATTCAACTCATCATTTCACGTCAAATGACTTCAGCTTAGAGGAACTTGTTCATACGTTTTTACGTGTTCTGAATATAAATAGTAGAAAGTTTTTTCTTTTTCTGGCGTGGTAGCAATAACGCTGCCATACCAGTGTTAACAGGATTGCTAGCAAGCTAATAATTACTTTACACAGATTTAGGCCACTCGGCAGATTGAAGAAATAGTTCCTTACCAATGTAGAGCTGGGAAAAACAGCATATACTGCAGGAATATTTTTACATTTAACTCAGTGAATTAAGAGTGGTGATATTTCGAACAATGGAAAGACAAAGCAAGGCTTTCATTTGGTGAATTTTATTTTGTTTCTGCCAAGTTTGAATGAAGTGTGTTTTACTATAAGATGACTGTCAAGGTAAAATGACTATTTTTGTCATTGGAGTTTGGTGGCCTTGAGGAGTGTGATGTAAGGGCCACTGCACAACATCTAGTCGTGAATTTCTTCTATAGAGCATTTTATCATGTCTACAACCGAAGAATGAATTTATTTCAATGTTAGCTAAAAGGGGACCTGCAGGTGTGTGAGTAGTGAAGTTAATATTCAGCACTGCCTGTACAGGCTGAAGACGGGATATTAACAACTCACTCTAACACCAGAAACTGAATCATAAACAGGAAATCTTAAGGATTACAACTTTAAAGTTGGCAAACTTTCACAGAGGACCCGACCTCTGTGGCTACAACCATGACTGATGGTTCTTTGCCTTATGAAGTCTAAAGGTATTAGTTCACCCAACCTTACCACACTGCTTCACTGCATGGGTGAAATGAGGTGATGGTTTGGTAGAAAAAAAAGCAATGAAATAGGTAAGCAAAGAGACAGAGAAGAGGACTAAATAGCGAGATGCACTGGGAATTAAGATGGTGAGATAAGGAGGACAAAGCGGTCAAAGAGTGAAGAAGAAGTCGAGAAAGGAAACAAAATACATCTGAAGGAGAGAACCCAGAGTTTCCAACATGGCATCTCTTTAACACCTACTGTACTTCGGAAAACCGAGCTGACAGGGAGAGTGTGAACCAGTCTGATCAATTCTCTCCTCTGTCCTTCAAAGCTCAAGTCCAATAGAAAAGTCTGTTCAACAAAGTCAAGTATGTGTCTGACCCACGTTCAACGCGGGTTAGGTGGAGGGTCATGAACTCAGTCGGATGACACAGCTGATCAGATCAGACTGTCAGCCGGAGCTAGTTTAACCAATCTAATGCAGTCTGTAAAAGTGCGACCAGCTCTTCTGAATACAAAGCACAAGCTTACCTTCTGTAAAAACTGCTTGGTGCTCCAAAGGCCCATTGTGCTGTAAATATTAGCCTTATCACTTATGTCATGTATCTAATGTAACTTCACCTAAGTACGGAACTTAACTGACGAATATAATGTACTTATTTTAACCCGAACCATGATCTTTTTCAGAACATAACCAAGCAGTTTTGGTGCCTGAACCTTACCAAACTGCAACAGTTTCACAATGTTACGATGAAGACCACCTGACTATGACGATGGAAGTCACCTGACTATTGTTGTCATGATGACAAACATCACCTCACAAAAGTTAGCTGACGTTTGGACGTCAAAATACATTAAGATAATAAAATAAACTCAAGGAAGAGTGTATATTTTCAGAACAACTGGCCTTTGGAGCGATTGCCGGTCATTTTTGGGATAACGCGGACTATCTGACAAATGGGCTTTGGGTCCAATGGGACATTTCTGGGTTATTGAGGTTTCAGAGGTGTTATTACTTTTTCTGCCTAGTCCCGCCCTACTGTGCTGTGATTGGCTACTACAACTGAACTGTGATTGGCTAGTTCTTGTCACCTCAATGACGTGTCCAGAGCCTTTCTAATGCTGTGAAAGGCTCTATTTTAGCCATAATCCATGATCTTTTCTGGAACCTTCCCAAGTAGTTTCTGTTCCTAAACCTAACTATATAGTTTTCAATCTAACCAAACCACTACTGAAAACTGAAAATAGTAAGTCAGCTAAATCTAAAAACAAAACAAAAAAAGATTTACAGTGACATTTTGCTTCATGTGGGACACAAAGCCCAATTTCCTTGGTGCATTCATCCACCACAACTGACTTGCTATACTTCTGCAGTCTACACTCGTGCTCACAGCCAATGAGAGCACAGTAGTTATAGCCAATCACAACACAGTCGGGTGGGTCTAGGCAGAACAGTCCTGGAAAAAAAACAATACATATTTTGGTATAATGGACCTTCAGAACAATGGGCAGTCCCCAGTTGACAGGTCACCAAAGTCAGTAAGCTTCATCAGTTGGGAACAATTGGCCGTGCTGCTATATGCTGCATGGCTAAGGAGGACAAAGCAGTCAAAGAGTGAGGAAGAACCCAGGAAGTCTTAAAAAAAAAGGAGAAAATCTCAAGCAGAGAAGGCAGCGTTTCCAACATGGCACCTCTTTAACACCTACTGTACTTCGGAAAAACCAAGCTGACAGGTAGAGTGTGAAGCAGTCTGATCAATCCTCTTTTCTGTCCTTCAAAGCTACAAAGTCCGGTCTCCGATAGAAAAGTCTGTTCAACAAAGTCAAGCATGTGTCTGACCCACGTTCAACACGGGTTAGGTGGAGAGTTTTCGACTCAGTCGGATGACACAGCTGATCAGATCAGACTGTCAGCCGGTGCAAGTTTAACCAACATTATATAGTCTGTAAAAGTGCTCCCAACTTTTCTGTATGCAAAGCTCACGTGTCGGGTGATGTGCTAATTTTTTACCTGTGATATCACTGCATGATCACTCACATGTCAAAATGTGTGTGTATTGGCACCTACAGAATCTGAGATTCTAGCAATCTTATAAGTTTATTGCAAGCCACAATGTGTGACATGGATCAAATAGACTTGACTATGACATCAAGTTTGATGTCACACCCACTGAATGGTAGGCCACGACGGAAGTCAATGTACGAGAAAACTTCATCAGCGTGCCTCATCCATCTGCGTCACCACTGTGGTAAACAATTAAGATAGGCAAGAATCGAGCTCTTGCAATTGTGGTATTTCTGTCTATGGAAAATTATCCAGTGAGGAGGAGAAGGACAAAGTGGTTGTGGCTAATAAAAAACAGGCCAACTTGGTTTGCCAGTATTTTTGTAGCATCCATAATGACAGGTTGGTACGTAGACATAGGTCATAGCAGCAGTCACATTGAGAGATGGTTATCCTAAATTTCTGACACTTTCAAAATTTTGTCTCGGGCAATCTTTGGTCACAAGACCGTGAGAATGACCATCTTTGAACCTCTCTCACAGAGACACACGACCACCTGTTTGGAGCCATGATCAACGACACTTCAATGTTTCTTTCATCTGAGACAGCCCCGACCACACAGTTTAGCAGAGGTCTGCAACCTTTACGATCTTCAAAAGAGCAATTTTTGGCCCAAAACAAGAAGAAAAAAAAAATCTGTCTGGAGCTGCAAATATTAAATTCTCCCTTTTCCCTGAAGACTTTTTTTTGATTTGGCATTCACAGCTGGCTCATGGAAACTCAAGAAGAGTCAAAATTTAGAGGAAAAGGCACTAGATTAGATGCATTAGATGTAGGCTATGACACACAATTTAGTTGATGAAATATTAAAACTTTTTTTTTTAAAATTTGGTGTACTGGGTACATATTTTTTCAGTTGGCAAATGTAAGAATCACTTTAGACTGTAAAAAAAAAGTTCACATTACTCAAAATTTCAAGCCAACTTAGATTTTTGAGTTTTGAACCCGACTCAAACTTTTGAGTTTTGCCAACCTATAATCTTTAGTTGATATAATTTACTTTTCTTCTTTAGATAAACTTGAATCTTTGAGTTTTAGAAACTCAAACAAAATTGTATTTCAAAATTTGGTAAGTGGAGTACCTCATTCACTTAAATACAATTTTTTGTGAGTTTCTAAAACTCAAAGATTCAAGTTTATCGGAAGAAGAAAAGTAAATCATCTCAACTAAAGATTAGCAGTTGGTAAACTTTTCTCAAACTTAAGAGTTTGAGTTGGGTTCAAAACCCAAAAATCTATTGCAATAGATTGCTTTGAATTTTTGTCTAAGCAGTCGGCAAATTTAATTCTCAAAATGGGGGGTTGGACCCCGGTTTGTTTTATTCACCCACGACTTGTGAACTGACTCATGATGGACTCTTGTAGCTACATAATTTGGAGAATATTATAGACCCAAGACAAAACTGACAGAAGGGTGGAACTGAGAGAAAATGGAGCAGGTAAAGATCGGATGATGGATCAATGAGTCAAGCAGACTAAACTAATATATTCAACTAAACAACCCCTGGGATGAAGACGGGGAATAGCAGGTTAATATGAGGGATGCGTTTTGGTTATTTTGCTAACACGGGGCATGGCATCTCCCCTCAAACCACCTACTGCATCCAAGTGATAAAAACTATACAATATGAAGCCTATAATTTAAAGCACAAAATATGCTATCAACAAAGGACATATGAAGCCCAGAAATATTGGCATTGAATTTTTAAACCTCATATCAGTGAAAGCCTAAATGCAAAAGGCCAGCAACACCTCTGATCACAGTCCAACAGATCTCTGGAGCAGTCTGTCCTTCCTGCGGGGGTGTTGATGCTCTCTGATTACGGGATTTTTTTTCAATTTAATCTCAACCACCGCTACCACCAGCAGCCGCCTACACTCATACACACACACACACACACACACATATATACTCTTTCTCCTCCAAGCTCTCTGAAGTGGTAGTCCTCTCCCTGTGTGGAGCTGCTCCTCGGCGGCCTGCAGGGGCTGATCTGTTGGCTGGGAGTGCTGGACAGTGATCTTTATCAATGGGACTGGATGGATGAGTGGAGCCCTGTGGGGCCTGCGCTGAGCTTTGAGCCGTGGCGGTGGGAGCCGGTGAGGAGAGAGGAGGGGAGTGCTCCCGGGGCAAAAAAAAAAGAAGGAGGATAAGAGGTTAAAAAAAAAAAAAAAGAGGCACCAAACCTCACTTCTGGCTCACTCTTGTCCCTCTTCACACAGCAGATAGACACACTTTGTTCCTCCAGGCCTCCGTTTAAGAATCCTCACTCATCTGCACAGCTTTACCTGCCTCATTACGTGCTGCCGATCATCCAGGTTTATGGGACAAATAAAGCAATCTGTCCTGTGTCTACATGCCTGGTGGGAGGACTTGAGAGAACAGCGCTTTCTCATCACTCAGGCAGCTTGGACATACATCACCAGAGTAGTAGATTACATTGCTTATGCACGCCTGTCCAAATGGTAAACACTGCGGCGCTAAGCAAACTCCCCGCCCGGGCCGGCTTGTCTGATTGCACACCTCAGCTCCCCCCTCGGAGAGCGTGCCGCCCCCTGCCTCCGCCTCCTCCGCTGCTGCCGTGCGCGGCAGACAAACTTCTAACGTCCATACAGAAGGGAAGAAAATCATTACTTTAAATCAGTTTGGCTGTTTGTGCGAGTCGCACAGGACAGGAGAGCTGAGGATGGTAAAGCGCAGGCTGTCCTCATTGATCTGTGCAGCCCTCTAATCTCATTAACTGGCTCTTGATTTATTGAGATGGGGCCCGGAGTGCGCCAAGGTTATGGAAGCAAACACCCAGGCTGATCCCCCGCACCGAGGGTCGCATGGAATTGAGGTCAATTGACTGTTCGGCGGACCCACGCTTGTGCAATCCCTTACGCCAGCCACCGCCTTCTCATTAACGCCTGTTTTAAGGTGGGGCGGCAGACTTGGTGGGAAGAAAGAGAGCATTAGGGGATGAATTATAGGCCTTAATGAGGTGAGGCACGGCTGCATCCAGTCATCACAATCTTACAAGCTACACAACAGCGCTAATAATGCAGCATCGACAATACAGGCATCAAACAGGGCTATTGATTACACTGCAGCACGCAGGTAAATTGACCAATAAATAAAGATACAATGCAAACACGCGCCGGCTGTAATTATACACCTATTGAGCCACTGTGATGTATGACACAGCCGCAGTTTGCTAAACCTTGCATGTTGTTTGAGTGATCTGGAGGGTGAAAAATAAAGCTACTGAAGCTGACTGCGGCCACGGTTCAGTGTTTGGTGTCCACTGAGCGGCTCAATAGAGCAGCTGGTGGTTTAGTGCCATGCTAGGTGACACCTAAAAAGTTTTAACAAAGAGGGGAATGACATTTCCAAAGGCTGTAAACAATCATTATCATAATAATATAAAAGCATTATTTCAATACTGATGCATCAGATGCAGTATATGTTAAATTAAGTTACCAGACAAGACAAGAGCATAAGCTTATACACACTCATCCTCACCAAAAGAATACTAATGATTCATCATCACAGAGCGGGGGAGGTCACAGATTCTTTTTAATTGAGGACAAAGCAATGAAATTTTAAATAGTTTTGTATACACACTTTTGTAAAGATTATGATTTTAGTTAACGTGCAAATCTAATTTTGGCGACCTCAGATCAGACAAAGTCTTGGGGACCGCCTGTGATTTCTGGCGCACCCCTAAGGTTGGAAACCAGTGAGTTAAGCTATATGTCAGCATGCAAATACAGACCAGATGACGGTGCCGGATGTGAAGTCGAGGAGTGCGACGCCATCGTTCTTCTGACCCATTTTTCTGAAATTCCAGGAGTCAGAAAATGTCCCATCGGACCGAAAGCCCATATATCTGTCTCTTATCCTGAAAACAAACGCCCAATGTTCTGAAGACCCATTGCTCTGAAAATACAAGCCTGATCTAACATGTGATGCATTTAATCTACATCACATACTTAGTAGAACTGACGTAACTTACGTACAGAACTTAACTAGTACATGCTTATTTTATCCCAAACCATGATCTTTTTCCAAAATCTAACAAGTATTTTGGTGCCTAAACCTAAGCAGTAACTTTATTGCCTAATATTAACCAAACCGTGTTTCACCTTAACCACATATTTCCTGTTGTCACCATGATGATGAAGTTAACCTGACATTTGCATGTCAAAATACACTGAGCTATTAAGGACAAAAAACTCCAGGGAGAGTGGGTGTTTCATGAACAATAGGCCTTCAAAACAGTGGGATTTTGTTTTCGGAATGACGGATAGCGGGATAACAAATGGGCTTTTAGTCCAATGGGACATTTTTCAGACTATTGTGGTTTTGGAATAATGGGCCGTCAGAACAATGGGCAGTCCACAGTTAAGGGATCACAAAAGTCAGTAGGCTTCATCCTTTGGGGTCAATTAGCCTCGCTGCTAGCACGGCTAAAAATATCATAAAAATTTTCACTGCAGCGCTGTGGTCCACGGTAATGCAGCTGGCAGCTGTTAGCTTTTAAGCACAATCTGGTAATTTTACAACATGAGTCCACTAATAGAGTCAACAATTAATATTACTGAATTACTGCTCAGCCCTAACAGTGACCTCCCCCACTGACTTTCACCATCATTATTAACTCCACCATGTTACTGCATGATGTTTGCAATCAATCTGAATCATTATTCATCACATCACTGGTGGGGGAAAAAAACTGAAAAAACTCCAACTAACGATTATGTTCATTATTTATTCATGCATTAATTATTCTTTAATTACTAATTAATCATTCATTTCATAAGAAAATATCACATAAAATGAAAAATGTCCATCACAACTTCCCAGCATGTCTTATTCAGTCAGAGGCCACATATCAAATATATTAATTTTATAGTGATGAATGCTGAGAAAACCTATTGTAGGTATCTATTTGCAAAGTTCTGACCAGTATGTGTGATAACTTTACCTAATAAATTGCTAAAGTGCCAAAGTTTTATAAAAATTACAATCAATTTAGTGTCAATCAACTTATTACTTAGTTATCAGTGAAGTAATAATGTCTGATGAGACAGTGTTGGATTTTTTGAAGGGCTACTCCAGCAATTAATTAAAATAAATTAATTTAATTTCACATCAGACAGAGTTTTATAAAGAACTGCCAAAATCCAGTACTTTTAGTCCTCAGTATAGGTCAAACTCCAGAAACACAGATCCTACATTTCCCATAATTCAACTCTATAGCATCTTAGGGTAGATCCTACCTGCCTGGTTAACGTCTGTCTTTCAAACTTGACACCATCAGTTTCTAACAAAGGCTTTCCATTAAATCCTTCAGTCCAACAACCATTATGACGTTAACTTAAACTGACTCAGTGCTCTCAGATGCTCCTGTATTTAGTTCACATTTATATTTATTACATAAAAGAAGAACAACATTGCAAGTTCAAACTGGCTTCAAGCTACAAATGCCGCTCCTCTTCCAAGTAATAAAAATGAAGCTAAAATAACAGGAACATCAACACGCAGTTTATCTTTTTCTTGGACTCTGGACAAATTGTGGTGGGTATGTGTGGGTTTCTACTCTGTTTGTTTGGATCCAATTTTACAAATCTGTAATTACCTACCTGGTTTCATTCCTGACAAAATGGTACACGAACACAACAGCTGCAATGAGGGCAGTGTACTGTTTATGGAAGAAAACTGTGCTGGCAGAAGTCCCAGATCACTGCCGAAATCAACTGATCTCACAGCACCCGCAAAAAAAAACCAAAAAAAAAAAACCCAACGTCGTTTCAAAACTTAAATATTTAATGTTACAGAGAAACACTAACTGAGATAAATAAGCAACCATCAAAATTAAAAGTTTGGGGTGGGGGGTGGGGGGTGGGGGTTGACACTAAAAACTCTTAATCTGCTTCATCAGAATCGGGTGGGTGTTGTTGATTAGATTTGATCAAAGGTGCTCTAGAATAAAAGATGACGCCGGTGGTGTGGTATGCACTCCCTGTCTGCTAAGTGGGTGCAGCCGGGGCTTACACAAAGGCTCGTTTAGGCCTGTGCAGCTGGTATGAAATGTGACAGTAACTTATATTAATAGCTATTTTAATACTTACCTGTCTGCATCCTTTGGAAAAGAAAAGACAGATAAATTGTTCCTGTTATTACAGCCTATTGCTGCACACTTGGGCATTGTTAACACTAATGCATTACTGATGGACCATTGCTTGTCCATGTCAAAACAGTCCAAAGCGTGGCTTCATTTTAAACGAAGAAAAACGACAACACCGCGAGCTGCAATGCCTGTAAAACGATCATTTCAAGCAAGGGTGGAAACATTCTGCTCCACAACATGGGCTTCAATTCCGGGAAGGCCGCGTGTTTGACACCCGACACACGCGTGCCACTGCTTCCAACCGAGCGGCACGTTCATTACCAAGGGGAAATATCCTGTTATAATAACATTAGCGCCACGCAGGCCAGCTTACCAGATTTTCTTTGACAAGAAAGCCCGAAATGAAAACAAATATGAAAACAATATTCTCTCATTTCAGCCTTTTTTAGATGAGGACAGACAGACTGGTGCTGCAGACACCTCTCAGGCTGCAGCCGGCTCGGCTAAAATTGATCAGGAATCAATAGAAAAATCGATAAAGAATGTCAACTAGGGCTGCGCAATTATTGCAATTGCAATAAAATCTCAGCATGGCCAAGTGCAATATCCAAGAGGAAATAAAACATGTTTGTTTGGTTCAGACCTCAATAAATGTCACATCATCATGAGTTCAATTGTTGTATTTTTCGGTGAACATTAAAGTTGTAATGAAAAACTGATCATTTCCACTAAATGCATTGAATATCGCCATGTCAAATTGATTACAATATGTTTTTTGTTTTACCAAATCGTGCTGCCCTATTCTGAACAATGAACAGAACTGAAAAAAGGCATCCGCATCAATAAAATCTTACCAGTTCCCATCACAAGTCAAAACAATACGACAGCAGACACCGTGCAAATTGAATGTTTATTTTGCAACTTGTATTTATCTGCAAGCTTAATGTTGCTACTGAGCATCTTCTGAAAAACAATCTGTGTTGCCAGTGGTGTTGCTGAGGCAGAGACAGGTGATGAACAAAGTTAATTTTCTCCTGATTTGTCTGGCT
>JAJHUR010109858.1:0-48496 GCA_027495735.1 Lutjanus campechanus | reverse complement strand
CATGGTTCGATAACAGAGAATGGCTAGAATATTCCTGCAAAAATGATGCGGTATTTTGCTACGCGTGTAGAAAGTTTGGATTTGGCCATAGTAAAAGAGATGCCTTCACCACTAATGGCTACAACAACTGGCGCCATGCTCTTGTGCGCGATAAGGGACTGGCAAGGCATGAAGCAAGCAGAGAACACATGGCGTTGTGGCAGGAGAGGATCAGAAGAGAAGGTTGAAATGACGGGAAAATGCATAATTTAGTGTTGAATAACGTGCCAGGCATGTGCACCCCCTCTGATCTGAGATGCACCCCTAGTCATCATTTTCTAGAACCGGCCCTGATGTATCGTCACAAAAATGTACTTAAAGCATCAGACATGCCAAATGACTTCCTTCAATGTGTTGTATTATTATTATGTTTTTATCACTTGCCTCCTCGTCACTGTGACGCTGGATGGGCTGTCATTCCCGATGAAATCCATTACTGCCAATGTGATGAAAAAGATCATGTAAGTCATTATAATGAGAAACTTTCCCAATAAATGACTTTTTTATCACAAAATAATGAGTTAGTATTTCAACAAAATGACGAGTTAGTATCTCAAAATAATGAGAAACTCATTTTAATTCACTGACTATATTGAGGAAATTTCTCATTATATAAAGATATAAGTTATGTTGAGATACTAACTCATTTTGTATTGCACATTATTTACACACCCAATATTTATTACATGATTTCTGCAGACTTAAAAATCATTGTTTTATTTGACGGCCTTGCTGACCTGGTGTTTGGTGTCTGTGCGCTCAGAAAAATGATAGAATTCCTGGCCTGTCAAGTGAGCCTTTAAGAACAGTACTTGACAACATTAGCTGTTTAAGTTACAATGCATCGTGGGTGTCAGCTGACCTCAGTGAGTGAGATGACTGACTAGCTGAATGAAAATGTCGCCACAATGAACAGACTTGTTTGCTGTGTGTTTGTCGAAAGTGTGAACAAACATGATGACTGCAGAGCCTCTCTCTGTTAGAGCTGTTTCTCACTTGGATAGTTAAGGAGAGCTGAATGTGTCACTGACATGTAGTAGACGTAATCGAGGGGAACAAATGATTTAGGGTATATGAAATTATTGGGGGTGACGTCTTCCTTCCTGCCCATAAAATAGTTTCTTCTCTACCGCTCACATTTTTTTAAAGCTAGCTAAGTTGTGTTATTTCTGGCTACAAAAGCCACGTTCTTATTTCTGTTGCCAGCATCTGAAAATGTTTAACTACAACTCAATCTGCTGGACATATGCACACACACACACTCGTTCCACATAAGCATACACACAAATTGGCACGTCCATGCACACACACACACAAACTTGCAGCGCTTGCACATTTGGTCTCACACACATACACAACAACCCGATTCAAATCAGCAGATGAGGCAGATTGCTGAACGGAAACCTGTCACTTGTGAGGAACCTCACAGTCCAGGCAGGCAGGCAGGCAGGCAGACAGACAGACAGACAGACAGGCACACAGATGACAGCATGCGTTTGTTTCCCAGTCTTCGACAAGCCGTACAGCTGTCACTGCCAAGTTGGAACAAACGATTTTAAAAGCCAAAAATGAACCGTCAGTAAACAACAGTGATGGATGGAGTTTTAGAGGATGGATGGATTGAATGTGTGTTTGGAGTTTGTGGTGGTGCAGAAAATATTATCTATTGTTTAAAAGTGAAAGACAAACAAATAAAACACTGTTAATCATAATAGCTTCTCATTCAACAACCACATTAAGTCCTTCAGTGGCCACATGAAACCCACTAATTTAGAATGAAGTTTCCTCACATACTGTATCAATTGGAGACATACAGTTCATTTGATTAGTACCAGTGCTGTTTGTTATTTATGAAAGGGGGAAATATCAGTTTAATGAAGATTTGATTGCATTAACATGTAACTTTCACTTAATTATACGATCACTTCCATGTGTGCATGTGTGCGTGATCAATGGGACTGAAAGCTTTTATTGTGCACACTCATGACTGTATGCTGAAGGACCTCTGTGACTCACAGCTTTAGAAAAACCTTGAAAAACCTGCGAGAGGCATCGTGTTTTCAGGTCATCCCCTTCTTGTGAACACATGCATCTCAAGAACACCTTGAGGGAATTTCTTCAAACTTGGCACAAACGTTCAGTTGGACTCAAGGATGAACTGATTCAATTTTGGTGGGTTAGGGTTTTTTGGCCATAACTCAAGAATTCATATGCTCATTCTAACAAAAAATACACACAAATGTCTGCTGGTATACAGTGATGAACTGACAACATTTTATATCCAAAAGCTCAAAGGTCAACTTCACTGTGACATCACAATGTTCAGGTCTCTCTGTAAAAGTCATCTCTAAGTGATGACAGCATGTTTCTCAATGGAAATTATTCACTGGAATCATACGTGTATTGTGATAACTTCCATATTGCCGAAAAATACAATTCAATACCTTTTTTTTAACCTTTATTTATTCTGGGAGAATTCACTGAGAGTGAACTCTGTTTTGCGGGAACACTCTGATCACATTCATACAGTTAGGCATTCACACCTGGAAGCAACTCAGTACAATCACAGTTTTATCTGCTGAACAATGGAGCAGTTGGGGTTAAGGATCTTGTTCAAAGGCACCTCCGTGGTGGTAATTAGGGAGGGGCAAGTCTGTCTTTCACTTTCCCCACCCAGATTTATCCTTCTAGTTGGGGACTGAACTGGAAACTTTCCAGTCCCAAGCACACTTCTCTAACCTTGAGGATTAAATTCCTTTTAAGTTACAGATTAATATGGTGGTAAGTTCCATATTAAATTCCTTCAAAGTCTTCACTACATGTGAGGATACTGATTTAAACTGCAACTTGACTGGTTGGCGGAGGCCTACAACTGCAAAGCAGTAATTTTTGCAAATCTTTGATGGTTGCATCCGGCTGTCGTGTTGGCCTTGCAGTAGGTACTTCACAGTTTGAGTTTGATGTTTTATATCAAAAGATGCCACAAAATATTATGTTTGTGCCTCCAGCTTTCTGTGTTGACAAGCCAATGGTCATTTTTAGAGAATAAGTTGAATTTTGCAAAGAAGATTTCATGCCTGTGCTTGTACTTAACACCAGAATTTAATTTGAGTAAAGAGGAGCTAATCAAACTAGGGTCAGGAGAAGCTCATCTCTCTTGAGCCCTACGTTGTGATTTAAACTGATAAGACAAGTGAGCAGCTCTAATCAACCTCAGTTAATCATAGAGGCTTTTATTTTAGCTTATGTTTCAACAATGTCAAAAAATTGATATTGTTGAACTGCTAAAGTTCATATTTTTTTAAGCTGGAGCTTTACCTGGCAGTTTCCCAGCTTGGCTGCAGTCTTCTTATAAACAGCAGGCTGCTTTAGGAGCTCCAGCTGGAGATAAAGCTGCAATTAAATAATAAACTCACACATTTGTAAGTGTAACATTTGTTTATGTGCAATAAATGTTATTATTAAGTGATGCAGTTAGAACCTGACAGGTGCAGCCCAATAAAGGTAATCGACATGGCAGAGAAAGGAGAGTTGCTGTTGGCTTGAGTGGTGTTTAAGTACACTCCATTATATTTTATGTATAATATATATCTTGCCAGATGGTTTGGACAAATTCCCCAAGAGTTTTAAACTTTGTACCTGACCAACCACTTCTGAGATAAATCATACATTTATTTGAAAACAACAACAAAATTCCGAATCGACTTTAATAAAGTTTAAATAGATACATAAACAAATAAATAAACAAATAAATAAACAAACATTTTAAATGTTGTCACACCACTTTTCCTTCACTTTTAAAGGGACCAGAATGTAAGATTTCCATGGAAGAGGACCGGGTCACAGTGATTCTTATTTTCAGGTGATTACACACTAATGAAAGCATACACAAGAATATTATATTCCCCACCCACATAAATCTTACACCTTGGACCTTTAACTAGACATTTGTGACTGTCTGGTGCTTTGCTGCAATGTTTTGTACATGCTTGTACATCTTGCATTTTATTTCTATATCGTCCTTTAATTGCATCATTGTGGAAACATCATGTCTGTGGAACTTTTCTTAAAAATACACAATTTCTTAAAAAAAAAGTTTTATCAACTTTATCTGTGTCACACAAACTGATATTAGAAAGCAGCAGACCATTCAAATCCTGACATCCTCACAGAGTGAATTGTGAAGATATTGAATGATGAGCTGTATGTACTGTGAAGATCTCAGTCATTCAGGTAATAGTATTCGTTAAGGGTTATCGTAGGCAACTGGACTTGTTTAGGTTCTTGAAGATGTTTCACCTTTCACCCAAGAGGCTTCATCCGTTCCTCAGTATTTTTACCTTCTCTCCTGAATGAAAATACTGAGCATTGAAACACAAATCCTTTCATTTTTAAGGTCCGCTTACCTCAGCCATGATGTTTACATACTGTATGCTTCCACTCCACTGAATGTGGACCAAACCTGTTTCAACTGAGGGAGCATGATTCACACTGCTCTCATCTATTAAGGTCATGATACTGAAAGAAATCCAAAAAGAAAGACAAGCCCTTGTGCGGTCCTTTGAAAGGAAACTTCTCTTTGTGAATTCTTTACATCAGTGATGCTGAGCTGAATGACCCATAGGAAAATTTCAACTGATGATTTTGACTGTATTTCAGTAATGAAGTGGTGAATTCCTTGCATTCCTGCTCTTGGCATCCAGCTTTGTACCTGTATAAATGCGTCCCTCTTGGTGAGGTAACCACTGTGTGCTAAAATGAGAAGAAAACGTGAACTTCATATTTTATTTCTTTAGACTAAATTTAATTTCAGTACCTTGGCTTTAGTTAGAATAAAAAAGAAGACACATTTTAACACAATTTCAGAAAATGAAGGACTGTTTTTGTCCTCAGTATTTGTAATATTAGATCATACAATTATTGTTATAATACATTTTTATTGCACAGCTTTGTTAAAGACTCGGATCTGATTGGTCAGTTGCGGCATTCTAATGTCTGTTATTGGTGAATAGTAGATCAAAAAACATTTTTAAATCCATAAAATCATTTTGAAATTAAAATTTTGTGTCAAATTATAGATTTTGTTAAAGTAAGTAGCCCTGTAATAAGCAGGATAATGTACAGTGAGCTGGTCATTATTGTGAAATAAACCCCTTCAGGGTGACCTAAGATTTGCATCACCCTGTCAGGATTTATGACTTGCTCACTGTACATTATCCCTTACTTATTCTTCAGATTAATCTAGCCTACAAACATGCACCTAGCTGTAATAATGAAAAGAGCTATATTTTATGTGTGTTTGGGGAGGTCTTGGTAAATTTAACATATGCCTGCTGCTTCCTACTGGACCAAATCATTGTCCAGTGCCAAACTGCCTGTTTGAGTTATAGCGCAGCTCTGCCTCCTGTTTCACTCAATTTGCAGAATATCATGCAGAGTTACGCTACATTAATTTTTGTGACTGTCAGAAATAATTTGATATTAAAATAGACTCACAAATTGCACTGGAAGACTTCATTGGTAAAGCTGTGTGTATTAATGTTTTCCCCGTTTTTTGAATTCAGATCCTGGTTAATTTGATTTTCCGACACTCTGTCTCTCTCTTTCCCCACACCTACACCACATAAGAAAGCTTAATCTCCCTAAAGTCATACCATATGCCCCTGTTTACTTTCCAAATCCATCTTTCCTCTTGATATGGTTGGCATAGATTGAGTCGAGGGCTTTATTTGCTCAATTTAGCAATCTGCATGTGACATTTTAGAAATGCACACAGGCACTTTGTTTCAGTACAGCATAGTAGAGTTTGGATAATGTGGAAAAAGACAATAACACATGCCTTTTATTGGACAATTTACAACTGTGGCTCTATAGAGGGAGGTTTGGATGTGACAGTGCCATGCTGCACCCAGTGAATTTAGAGATGGGAAGTAACAAAATATAAATACTTTCTTACTGTATTAAGTAGAGTTTTAAGGGGTCTGTACTTCACATCATTGTGCACCGCTTTCCCAAATCAAGACTGATTTCAACCTACAGTAAATGGAATGAAAATAACACATAGAAAAGATGACTCCTTGGTGGATCCATCAATGCATATCACGCACAACAAAGACGGAAAAAGATGTAACAAGATGAAAAAAATCTATAAATCTATATAGACAAAAACATTGTAAAAAGATTAAATATGACCTAAAAGAATGCAGCAAAAGATGTACCAAGACAAAACAGACCTAATAAGACATAAAAGATATAAAAAACAGAATTAGGAAAAAAAAAGGTGTAACTGCAAGTATCTGTACTTCTACTTGAGTAAAGAATGTGTTCACTTTTGCCACCTCTGACTGAGTTACACAGGTGCCACAGACCACAGAAATGTATGCGTGTGTGTGCGTGTGTGTATGTGCATATACTGCAGTCAAAGCAGATAGAACCTGCAGCTAAAATAATTGGAGCCATTCATTAAGCCAGAACCAAAGCCAGATTGTGTCAGCTCCCTTGATCTGAATTTAATCAGGAGAAAAAACACCCTCCCTCCCCGCTCATTCCACCGTCCAGCCGAGATCCAAGGACTTGCAATGAACCCTGCGTCGAGAGCCTCGCCTTAATTAGTCCATTGTTTCTGCGCGGCCCAGCATGCAACTCTCTCGGCAGAAAGCTTCATGGGAGTTTGTGCAAACTGTCACCTGGGGCAAACTTTACTTACTGGCAACCCCCAACCCACCCACCCAACCTCCTCCTCCTCCTCCTGTTTCACTGTACACAGACATATTTCCATTTCTCCTTCTTTCTCCTTGCTGACAGATATACATTCAGACAGACAGATGTATGGCCCTATCACAGATTTCAATCTGCTTTTTCAGCAGTGAGGAGAAGCAAAAGGAGGGGAAAGAGGAGGTAATCAATTCAGAGTTTTGATTGTTTTAGGCTGCGTTCACACACTACAGGCCTTTGTGCTCAACTCCAGACTGCTGTATTCTTTTATTTTCTTTTTGATTCCTATTTAAAAAGATGTGACTTTTACAATGTCTATGTCAACTCACAGATGCTGAAAAGACACACTGGCAGACTAGCATTAGCAAAAGAATACTTCACATCTGTGTTTCAAGCTTTGGTTGTGGTATGTGCATTGTAAAAAAATACAGGACTTGGAATAAACTAATCTTTTCTTAAATATACAAGTTTTATGTTTCAAATTAAACATTAAAATTACCATTTATTTTCAGAGCACTTCAGAACTCATAAACCCCTGACTTCCCAGTTTTGAGATAACAAAACAAACAAAACATTCTGCTGACCTATAATGTTTTTTTTAAAAAGATAAATTACTTTTCTTCTTTAGATAAACTTGAATCTTCAATTCGGAAAAAAAATCACTATTCAAATTGTCTTTGTGCCGAGGCTAAAACAAACCAACAGGAGCAGCTGCAGCTGCGTTTTTCTTTCTTTTTTTTCTTTTAAAGAAATGACTTTAAAGTGATTAAATACAAAGGAAAATCAAACTTGTTTGTCATGTTCCTCAGTGTGACTGAACAGGTATTGGTCCAACTTAATGTCTTAAGCTTATTAAACATATTTTCTCAAGTTCAACTAAATGAATAATAATTTATATAATCATTTAATACTAATAAATAATTTTATTTAACTACAAATTTAATTTCTTTTGAATTATTAAAAAATTACCTCAACTTGACTTTTCAAATTCTGTCAACTTACTGTAAAATTTTAAGGCAGCCCAGTGACTAACTTTTTAAGGTTTAAGTTAAAGCAAATAGTTTATTTTTACAGTGTACATACTCCAAAATGTGACTCTTACAATATCTGTGTGAACTCAGTAATGCTAAGAAGACACAGGCTCGCCCTAACAAAAAACATATCATCTGTGTTTCAAGTTTTGGTTATGGTATTCATCTTTAAATTTTGACTAAACTGAAGTGTCTGTCTTGATAATTCTTGTTTCATGTCACTTGTCCAGGTCCCGGTTCACAAGTGAATTGAAAAAATATGATTGACTTTTATCCTGTTCATACTGATTAGAAAACATCAGACCCTGATCACATGGGTATTGGGACAGTTGGAGCTTCTCTGTCAGTGTAGCTCAAGCTGAAGAATAGTACTCAACAGGGCTTTCCAAAAATCAGGAGGAAAGGCCCCAAAAGACAGGGAGCCACTCACACTCTCCAGCTGTCAAGGGAGAGGCATCGACCTCTCAATTTCCACAAGGGGAAAAAAACACACTGAACATCTTGAATGTGCGTCACAGGCACCATCGGACAAAGGGGGCTCAAGAGCGGAGCACTTGAGATTCAACTGTTAAGGCAGAAAGGGTGCTTTTGTCTCAATAAACCAGTAATTACACTTGAGACTGAAGGATTTCCGCTGCTGTTTGATCTCAGTAAATTGATATAATTTTCCTGTGTAAGAAAAAAAAGTGAATCAACTCAGATGCACTATATAATGACGCAGTTATTGATGACATTTGAGATTAGACATGCTTAATTACGCCCATGAACGCCTTAATGACACGTCCGGCACCGCTCTGTTGACTGTACCATTTAGGCAAACAGCAGTGCGCAGATCACAGATGAAGATTACCACTTCATACGTGTCAAATGTTGGTCAGGGCTGGTTTCCTGGCTGCGGTGTCCATTACATTACAGAGCTGTGTTTGATAAAGCTGCAAAACTTTGATCCCCCCAAAAAGCTCCCATCTGATCCAGGCCAATAGGGGGAGCTGCAGCATTTCTAATTGCATTACAAAGAAGGCGAGAGCTGGAGAAAATGAGATTGGGTTGACCACTTCAGCAAGTTTATGTATCTGTATAATTAAAATGGTGCTTTTATTCTAATTTACTTGTAAGTAAAAAGGCAATATGTGAATATGATGCTAAAATAATACTGGCATCATATTAGAATAAGTATATTTGTCTGGCTAAAGGGATAATGTGCTCAACCTCTGTGTTTTACAAGGTATTCATTTATTTAAAAACCACTCAGATTAATTCATATTTTGAATGGAGAGATCCAAAATTTAAGTCTATCAAGAAGATATTTAAAAACTTTCCACATCATTCAACCTCCAGCATTTAATATCTGTGTGCTGGCAGGATATATGGGCCGAAACCGGACTGCATAAAATTGAGTTTGATTAAATTAAATGAAATGTAGCTCATTCATTTATTACATCTTGATCACATTAATGGCAATGGACAGTTAAATTCTTAATCTCCCATATATTACATTATTTATGGGACGCATGGATCATCAAATCAATTAGTGATGATAACGATAACATTGCAAAATGATGGCTTTTGATCAATTACGGCGCGGGCTGGGCAGATTAATGTAATGAATTAATGGTCAGAGGAGCTGAATGTGAAAGCTGCTTCCAACCGCATGAATCCTGCAGAAAGGTAACGGAGAGGGACAAAAATGAGATGCTGTAACACATGTATAGGTTGACGCAGAGAATAGAAGGACTTAAAGGTCACGAGTTTAATACTAGAAATAGCGAACATGTGCCTGTAATCAGCCATGTGACCTTGAATGAGACACTGTATCCCTCTGTTTCCTCACTGTAAGTAACTTATATAAGATTATTATCTAATAGAAAGAAAGTTGCATGTTGAGTGTGAACCTTAATTTGGTTTGTTAACATAGATGTCTAATTTTGAGGTCTTTCCTTAGGTATTTGTTCTTCAGTGGGGTAAAGTTTGGCCTAAGAAAAATGAAAGAGTCCTTATTTAAATAGCCTTTTGTCTATTTATGTTTTATATTACACTTTTATTATTTCATTCCTACTTCCATTTTAATGTGTTATCTGTCTCTATGTATTTGTATAGAAAGGTTTTTTTCTTGTCTTTGTGTGCAATAGTCTCCATGACTACCACCTAATTATAAGCTAGGAGGTTCTTGGTAGTAACCACTTTGAATCGCACTAACCTGTATGCAAGGTGCTATACAAATTAAAGGGATAGTTTGGATTATTTGATGGAGGGCAACTGAACTCCATAGGCAGAATCTGACAGTCTTTTAAGGACAGGAAACTGCAAAATCAACAAGCAAAATATTGCTCTCTCCAAAAACCAATCAAACCCCATAGTCAAAATCAGTAATTTCAGAACACAGGAGTTCCTTATCTACCTCTGCCTCAATCTGTTAGTTAGTTAGTGTTATCGTGTGACTTTGGTGTATTAAAAGAATAGTTCAAGCTCACGGGATTCTTACAATAACACAAACTAACAGATTGAGGCAGTGGAAGATGAGCATCTCAACCTGAGTGATCTGAGAGATAAAATTATTGATTTGCCCATTGAGTTTGGTTGGTTTGGAGAGAGCTATGTTTGGTTTGTGCCTTGTGTATTTGTCACTGAAAATCTACATGACAAGTATACTGTATAACTCTGCAGTAAATCTAAAAAACTATATTCCTATCTTTAAAAACTGAATAAAACATTTTTTTTTAAATTAGAAACTTCAGTCAATGTTTTTATTTTTTTTTCAAAAAAGCCTATAAAGAGACTGGATTAAATTAAACCCATAGAATCCACATTTCATGTCTATCCTGAACATGTAGTGAATAACCTACATCAGTCAATATTGTCAGGTAAATGTAGTGCCTGAGCCCTGGGCAAGAGGACCTTCCTCACCTCTTGGCTGTGCAGGAGAGAAGTAGGTGATGAGTGCCATGAAAAAGGAGATAACAGAGACAACAGAGTAAACCAGAGCTGAGGGGCACAAGGACAGGGATTTGTTTGAAACCAGAACATTTTGTTATCGGACGCCAAGTTATTTTAAACCTAAAGGGGGTATCATCTTGAGAGGAGTCCTCAAACTACAAGGGATGCTTTTGCGGTAAAGAAAGTCTTCTCTGTTCATGACCAACCAGACAACCTCATATGTTGTCTTTGAGATTTTGCATTTTCACTAAATGATCTAATTTGTTGGGACACTTTGCAATTTGTTGAACATACAAAATGAAATGAACTGTAAGAACTGTAAGATCTCTGCAGGAGTTATTTTGGGAATAACTGTCTTTTGAATATTGCATTACTTGTTGCTGGAGACCCTGAGTGCTGTAACAGGGGAGATTATTTTAGCATTATTCAACACAAATCAAGAGTCTGGTTTTTTTCTGCTTTGTTCTGATGTTTTACATCTTAGATTAATCACACTTTCTCATATTTTGTATCTTTCCCCCTTTTGTATTATTACATTAGCATGCAATTACACTAATTCCTCAGCTACTCTACAATTATGTCTTGAGAGGTAATTTACTCTTTTTAAGTCTTATGTGCTACAATTTACTCTGAGAACCATCTTGACATTTTTTTTTTTTTTAACTAAGAATGGGAAAAAATGAAAATCACCGAAGTTGATTTTTAAGTGGTTACTCTGGTTCCTAGAGATCAGCTGTCAGTCAAACAGTGTTGTGACCTCATGGACAATATGTGTTTTAAAAAAGCAAAAGTAAAAGCCTGACCTTGTATAGTTCCAACACAGCAGTTTATTTATTGATGATAGTGGAGCTTAAACCAAAAAGGAAGCGAAACTAAAACAAAAATCAAAAGACAGGATGGAGCAGTGGTTCCCAAATGGTGTGATGCAGCACACTGCTGTGCTATGAGTGAAGGCTATTAACTGAAATAATACCGTGTACTGAGAAAACTAAAATACAATAATAATGTACATGAAATGTCAGTATAGCTCAAACTTGTAAACACAACAAGCACAAGGAGGCCTTGGTGCATATTATATTTGTTGGATGTATATCACTGTGAGTCAATTGCCTTCACAAACGGGCCTGCTTTTGCTATTGTTATTCTGAACTTTTCATGACCAATAAAAAATTAAACTAAAACCAAAGATTTTTAAACAAACAAACAAAAAATGAGAATGAGAAAACTCACTCTGGAAACTAACATAAACTGAAAACAAAATTCAAAAATAAATTAAAAATATAAAACTAATGAAAAATACAAAACTGTAATAACCTTGCCATGAGGCTAGTCCAGGTCTGCCGCAGGATGTTGTGTCAACCCTGCATTATTACTGCAATATACACAACTATACAAAAAGTTACAAATTCATCTTTAATTTGAAAACCCCAATTCAAAAAAAGATGGGATGCGCTGTAAAATGTAAATAAAAACAGAATGCAATGATTCGCAAAAACTTTTCTACCCATATCCAACTGAGTGCAGTACACAGACAAGACATTTAATGTTCACACCGATTTTTGTAAATATACACTCATTCTGAATTTGGCGCCTGCAACATGTTCCAAAAAAGTTTGGCATGTTTACCACTGTGATACATCACCTTCTCTTTTAATAGCACTCACTGTATTGTTGAAGTTTTCAGTTTCTTATTCTTGCTTTATATCTGGCTTTGGTCTGGAGTGCAGGGAGGACAGTCTAGAACCCAAACTCTTTTACTACGAAGTCACGCTGTTGCTACACATGCAGAATGTGTCTTGGTATTATTCTGAAATAAACTGTGATGTATCTGAAAAAGACGTCATCTGGATGGCAGCATACGTTGCTCCAAAACCTGTAAGTACCTTTTAGCATCATCAGTGGAGCCTTCACAGATGTGACAGTTACCCATGATGCCATGGGCACTAATACAACCACATACCATCACAGATGCTGTCTTTTGAAGTTAGTGCTGGTAACAATCTGGACGGCCCTTTTCCTTCTTCTTCATCGTCATTACATTATGTTTTATGCAGCATCCCAACTTTTTTGGAATTGGGGTTTATATTATATAACTACTTTGTGCACAAGCATTTTCCAACTCTGAAGCAAATTCTGTTCTAAAAGAAAAAAAAAACTTTAAAAACCTCTGAACAACCATCAAAGCAAACCCCAGTTTTTGACGTTTGTGGAGTTGCCGGAAAGGCCTTGATTTATTGATGCCGTTTTCGCCACCTACACTCTGGAAATCTGTCTCTGATTGGCTAGTACTCGTTTCCTCCGCTTCTTTTGTTAGTTAGAGGCTATTTTGCACGGATTTGAATACAGAAGTGCCTTCGGTTTTTGGATTGCCCTCTGGTGTGCCTTGGGCATAAAAAGTTTGGAAACCACTGGCACAGAGAATAGAGGAAGACATAACATGTACTATTGTTCTGAAGCTGCCCACAAACAATCTAATTCCATCAAATTAAAACAAGGATATCACAAGAAAATCTTATCAGGACGAACTAAACCTAAAAGGAAAGAAACTTCAGGGTGGGATCCCCTCTACAGCTGAGCATGCAATATGTCTTGCAACATTAAACTTCAAGTCACAGAACCAACTATAATGACTTTCTCAGATTGAGATTTTTTTCTTTCAGTACAAACACACACACACACACGCACGCACACTCCACTCCACCTATGTCTCATGTTGGTTGTGGTGTGTTGTGGTTCTCCTGATGCTTCCCCATCATCACAAACCGTTTTCCGCCTCCATCTCTCTCTCAGTCTCACAGCTTTATTCCCCCAGTGCCACAATTTCTCACCTCGCCACTAGACCTGTATCATAAATCTTTCCCACACCCCCCCACATCACCACCTCCGCCGCTGCCCATTTCACCTCCCCTACCGCTCACTGCCAGCAAAAGCCCTATTAACCCCTTGGTAGGCTCTATATTGTTGCTGAATAATTGAAGGTGCCTCCCACCACAGTGAAAAGGCACCTAAATAATGAATAAGATAGGGCGTCTTTTAAAGGTGGAAGAGCCCGATGAATTATTCAGCGGGCAAATCTGTAGTAAAAGACACCTGTTGCATAGAGAGAGATCTCCTACAGTAGCACTGCTGTTTATTGATGCACCAGCTCCCTGCGTGTATATACAGTCAGGACTTTCCTTCGACTTTCTCTGCTTGGAGAAAATAAAGCACTTGATGTTTGAAAGCTGAAATGAAAATATAGCAGCATGTCAGTATCTTTGACACAAGCGTCGCATTTTATCATATACACATTCAAGCTTATTCCCACAGAGAAATCAGATATTATTATGATTGTTATTATTATGATTTGATTTGTTCAGAGTTCACAGCAGCATAAGTTTGACTTCAGAACTGATTTTAAAAATTCAACACTAGTGTGTGATAAGGAAAACAGAAAAAAATCTATTAAATGATTTTCCACTCTTAAACTTTATATGTATTATTCATATGAATTTTGATGCTGCCTGGACGTCCATCTAAATAGGCCTACCTCCATATGTTGTTCGTGGATCAGGTTTTGGTTTGGACTGGATTGAAATTCAGTTTAAGATGTGGTTTTATACAGTTGTCGTCTTTACAGCTGATTGAATTTTGTACTTTTACTGCTCTTGTCCACACTGCCATGAGCAATACAGAGCTGTCTGTTAGAGAGATTTTATGACAACTGGTGTAACTGACCCTCTTTCCAAGACTTCTGTAGCAAATATATATGTAATGACCCATTCTAACCCAGAAAGCACTGTCATCAAGTACAGCTGAATGAAGTTAAAATAATATATTTTTCCTCAGTTGTTACAGAAGAAAAGATGCCAGGTTTGTTGCCATTTTGCTTTAGGCAGTAAAATCATCAGGAGATTTGAAAGGCAGCTATATTTACTGCTTCCTGTCTTCTTCTACAGTAGTCTAATCGACAGGCCATAAGCAAAGCTACGCCTCGCAATTTCAGCCTGTGGAAACATTAAACATTTACTGAACACTCCTTAATTTACTGTCTTTACACAGAATTGAAATTGCTGTTATTATGATGCTATATGTTGAGAACACATTAACATATTATATTTTGAGTTGATATGACAAATATGCGAGCAAACAGTTGCTTATTTACACATTCAGCAGTCATGGAGCAAAATTACCATTAAATTTGTGTTTCTGGCTGTCTCATGAATGTAAGATCCATATTTACTTTCTTTTAGCTCTGTTTTTGGTCTCTACCAACCTCCGGGGGAAATATTTGGCTATTTAGTTACTAAATGCTCCACTCTGAGCACCAGTAATTTGCTGTGTCTGATGCTAAATAGGTAGTCTACAGTGGGTTTTTAGAGCTTTTTCTCTGAAAACAGCTGCAAGCGGTGTTATGGGAGTGGTGAGTTGAACAAAACAGTGAAGTTACAGGACAGACAGCTAAACAATGAGCTGAAACTTCCTGCAAAGCTAAAGTAAGCTGCAGATTTAGGTGATAATTCCTAGCATAGTCATCACATAAACTACAAAGTTGGATGTCACATATGCACTTCCTCCCGCTGTATAAAAATGAGGCCAAAATATCTCAGATATGAGCCATCTTGCACTGGTGATGTCATTTGGAGTCGGAGTCTGTGCAGTAGTGATGAGGGTCAGACCTGCCAACAACCAACCACCAGGGACTGATCAAGATGATTCAGTTTCACTTTTAGAGAGCTGTCATGTGGTCCATCTTTCTTTATATACAGTCAGTGGTTCATCACAGTGAGCAACCCCTTTCACATGTAGTTTCATATAGATTTGATATGTTAATATTTAATATCAATTATTGTTGTTATAAGTTTGCCTGGAAGCAAAAAAAAACAAAAAACCCCACAAACATAAGTATGTCTGTGAAACTAAAGTGCTAAAACAGGAAAATGGCTGTCAACAGTACATTGTTTGTGTCCATGAAAGTTGCCCACAGTTGCAGTAGAGAGGACAGATGAGAAAATAAATGTTTGGAGCAGCTTTGTCGTTGTATCCCCCGTGGCGCAGCAGAGAGCAGATCTCTGTCTGGGGTCACAGCCACCGCTGAGAGCACACCTGGCAGCATAGATACAGTCATTTCTCCACCAGAGAATGGAGGTGAGTGTGTGTTTGTGTGTGTGTGTGTGTGTGTTTGTGCTGGAGGGAGAGATAGTGACAGAGAAAGAGAGGAAGTTATGTGTGTGTCAGTGTTGGAAGAAGGTGAGAGAAAAGACAAAAGACTGGAGGAGATTGTGTGTGTATGTGTGTGTGTGTGTGTGTGTGTGTGTGTGTGTGTGTGTGTGTGTGCGTGCATGCTCGTGCATCTGTTTGCTGAATATTCAAATGTAAGACAAGCCGAGGCTCAGAAATAGCTTGTAATAAAAGTAAAAGCGAGGGTGACAGTAAAGGAGAAACAGTGGAAACAGTGACATGTCACTTTGCTTTAACTAGAACACTGCTGTTGTGTGCATTTTGGAAGAACCTTGTTCCCTTAATTGGATATTTGCTGTTGAGACAAGCTGCTGTGACAGGACATGACAGAGTGAAGGATCAGTTTCAACACTATGTTGAGACAATAATAACACTTTTGTGAGTGTTGACATGTGAAATACGCTTCTTTGCTTTCTTTCCAACAGCTCGATGAGGAGATTGATACCTCTCTACTTGGTGCAAATCATGAAGCTAGAGCCAACAGGCGATTGGATTAGCTTAGCATTAAGATTGTAAGCACAGGGAAACAGCTAGCCTGACTCTTTCCAAGGTTAAAAGGTCTGCCTAAAAACAAAACAAGAGACGTGTTAACTGGTGATTGCTGAGAGATGCGGGTAGATGGATTTTTAAAACTTTGAGAGTCAGGCTAGATGTTATTCCCTGCTCTCAGCCTTTATACTAACCTAAGTTCATTGCCCCTCAACCTGTCCTGCAGGTCTATAGACCCTTTTACAGCTGACGTCATCGAGTGGCTGCGCGTGCATTTTGGCAACAGAAGTAGCGGTCTCCTCCAGTCATCCAGAGGAGTTATCAAGCTGCAAAGGTTGAATTAAACATTTTACCAGCACCAAAATCACCCATCACAACACCCAAAATCACAACATTTGTTTATGGAGTATATGATACTTCAGAATTGGTATTTCAGTGGTCGATATAAGTTGTTCAAACTTCCGAAAAATTGTGACTGTTTTAGAGCAATTGGTGGCGTCTATGACCGCAACCTATTAAACATGTTGATTAGACTGAGAACGCGATTAAAACTGCTCGTGTTTGCAGCGGCCCATTGACAAGCTGCTGTGGTCCGCCGTACTTCTGTTGCCAAGATGCGCGCGCAGCTTTCTCATTGTTTACTAACTGTAAAAGGGTCTATAGCAGTTCTCTTTCAAATGGGGGTACTTGTACCCCTAGGGGTTATTTGGAGCATTGCAATCAGTATGTGAGATTTTTTAAAATGTTAATTAAAAAAATATCAGTTATGCATAATTTCTAAAATAACCATACCATAATAAGTCCAATAAAATATAAATGTAAGTTCAATTAAACCACATTTTCTATTCAATATTCCTATTTTCAGTGTAATCATTAACTGCCTGAAAACTGTCAACTGCTGCAGAAAGCAACAAGGTAGTTCTGTTCACTGTGAGTGGAAGCCAGAGTTGGTCTTGAATGTCAGATGAAAATCAAGAAAATTGATTTGTGGTTGAAATGTAACAGAAATACACTGAAAATACCGACAAAAGAAGCCACAAAAATAAAGCCAACAAAATACCATCAGTATCAGTAAGAATGTGTTTAATGGAATTGTACCTCTTAGGGAGTTACTTTACTAATAATGTGTAATGCTGGTCAGCAGGTACTTGGCTGAAAAAGTATTTCAGAGGGGGAACATTAGACTGATTTTTATTGTATCATTTAATTCTCAAACATAAAGCAAAAATGCAAATTCACAAAATCTCAAACTATTTCTATCTTTCTTTCATTCTATCACAAGCTTGTGTCTTTTTCTCCCCCACCTCTTTTGGTGGTTCTAAATCAGGAAGCACTTAACCACACTTGTCGGGCTCACAGTTGACATTAACGTAAGGGCAAGTGCGAGAGGACCCAGTTCAGCACCTTGTGGCACTCCACTGCCACCAGCTACAGTGCCAGGTCAGGCGTCACAGATGTCACAGGACATTTTAATGGAAAAAGGTAAATAATTTACAAAGAGACATCCCAGAAGCTCTGAAAGGTCCCCCTGTTCCAGTCCACAAATGCGAATGCCCATTGTGACAGTACAAAACAGTGGCAGAGTAAATAGTGAGTAGATAGAAACAGACATTTAATCCCATTTAGCAAGCTCCTAATTGAGTGACTAATGTTTCTCATTTAACTCTGAAGCAGAGGAATCTATCATACTTTGTACTGTCCAGACCTACATGACGTCTCACACAAACGTCACTGGTTTCCGCTAACATAAAAAAAGTGATAAAAACATTTTATCTGCTATGCTAACAGGCATTTTACTCACACTTTATAGAGAATGGAGAGGCAATCAAGGTTTTTCTAAGCAGTGCCAAGTGTGAGCTGTCAGTTAAGCTGAAGTTGGTGGGGCATGCTGATTATCTGTGTGACCTGCATTGTTACAGCCATAGCCTTGTGCTGTTTTGCAGCCCGTTCTGAGTCTTCACACTTGTTCTCATTCATAATGAATACCGACGGAGCTGCAATATTAATAAGCCTCAGAGCCTTGGGCGCTGGGTTTATTTAAGGATTCAGATTATGAGGACAATGGAGGTGACAGGATCTGTGTGCGTGCATGTACGGATGTAGTCATGTTTTCATTCACATTTATTTTTCATAATGTAAGCAAATGTCACAGGTGTGATCCCCTGACCACTATGGCCTTGGATTGGCTTTAGGCAAGATAACAAAACACCTTCCTGTTCATCTTCAATTCACAAATTAAATGCTGGATGGAGAAATATTTTATGACCTTCATATAGAGAAAATGTTTGATGAAAAATTAATTGATCAAAGAAAATAGACACGGTCAGTTAAAACTTTATTATAAGACATGAAGGCTACTTTTCTTGTTTCCATGGTAACATTTAAATTGCTTTTCATCAATATTTCCAGACTGAACAGAGGGCATTTCACAACACGTAGGCACACAATTTACACATTTCCCCCAAAATTGCTCCACTCCCTGCTGCCTGAGCTGCTTTTGTGTTTGAATGATGCCAAAGTTGGAGTGGGACACCAGACCATTGGTTGTTCTCCAGAATGTCGGTCAACTGATCAGAAACACTCTCTGGCTTCCCAGCTTGTAATTTTCCAGCCACATGTGGTGCATTGCTGATAAATCGTATTAGATAAGGAGCTCTGAGAGCACCAAGACAGTTTAGAGTGTGAAAAGTGCATTAAATTGAAGTTGATGCAACTGATCTGTGGAAGTGAGGCAGCCCTATGACCCAGTCTTATTTGAATTAAAGTGCAACTTGTCTTCAGAGAGCTCTTGAGAAAAAATAATGCAGACAAGGGGCACAGCACAGAAAAACTATATGAGCTTGAAAGGTCTAGTGTGTAAGATTTTGGGGGGTTTATTGGCAGAAACGGAATATAATATTCATAAGTATGTTCATTAGTTTATAATCACCTGAAAAATAATTGTTGTGTTTTCATTACCTTAGAATGAGCCGTTTATATCTACAGAGGGTGCAGATCCTCTTACACGGATCCACCATGTTGTGCCATCATGTTTCTAGAGTTAGCCCTTTTGAGCCCATCATTAGCTCTTCTACAAACTTAGAACGGAAGAGTGAGATGACGTGTGTGCAAACTGCAGGATCGCCACAAAATCCTATATACACTGGTCCTTTAACAAATAATGTAAAAAGCACACATAATTAGTCGATATATCAGTAATTCAAGTGGCAGTTATATCATATATGTTACAAATGTGGTTTTGAATTATGCATTTAAAGCTACTACAAGGAAAAGTTGTTCTTAATAGCTGCCACTGGGTCAGATTTTGAATGAAATCAGATGAAATGAGTCTGTACTTACATTTTCACCAGCAAAGTTTCAGTAAGTAGTATGTTAGCCCGTTAAAATGAAGCAGGAGGAGATTTTTATTTAGATTATTTTATTTTTGACATAATATTTTATGGTTTTTATGGTGGAAACCACTTTTGTTTACAGGGGCCTCCAAAATCAACACAGTATGAAAGTTCCTTATAGCAGCTATAAGGCTGGCTAGTATAATTCCTCAAAAACGGACATTATTAACATCAATAAGTTAAGATACTTAACAGGTATTTCTCATTATTTAAAATGTGTATTATTTTTACAGTACAGTGTAGGGGGAGGGTGCATGTGTTTCTGGGATAAATATTTTGTAGTAACCCCAAACTACCTGATACTGAGCAGAACAACAGAGTGATATACTGGACTTGGATATTTTCTGATACAAATCTGACATAGTGTAACATAATACTGCTGTACGTTATAACACATTTTATATGAATCCTTTATTGTTTATTTATATCAGGAGGCTTGCAGTCATATGTATTCTACTGTGGTATCATTGATAGGACAGATACAATTGTGATAGATTCTCAAATAAGGACTTAATATATTTCCTAATTGAAGATTTACTTCCAGCATTGCACTTAAATCATTTTATTGCAAGGACTTCTAATAATTTATTCTTCTTTATCAGGTATACCTGTAAATTATTAATTAGCTTACAAAGCCAGAATTCATATCAGCTTTTGTTGCATATCAATGCAAACACTGATGTCTGTGCTTCTTCTTGATCTGCCAACTCTTTCTCCAAGACTTAACCTTATTCTGTATTTTACTGTGTACAATCACAACATAGGACATGCTGCCTTTGATGGTAACCTCTACACTGGAATTCAATAATTCAGTCTGTTTGAATCCAAGAAGGAGGGCAGAGACATCAAGATTTTTTGACTCTCTTTGATGGAGCAGACCTTCTGATGTTGCACAGATTCAAACAGGCAGTTCACCAAGGATAAACTTACATTCAGACTCACACTGACACAATGCATTTGGCCGAAATTTGACAATTTAGCTGTGAGTGGTCAGTATTACTAATCTTAAGGTTATGTCCTCAGATGAAATCCCAGATTCTATTAATGGCATCTCTGTTATCAGGATTCAGAATTTGTTATGCAACACGCATGAAACTGCACATCAGCATTTTTCTTTTCCCCAGTTTTTAAACAGATCACAGCTGGGAAATCTCAAGATGTTGTGTCAAATCCAATAAATACAACAAACTATCACACCCATTGCTCAGGGAAACGGAGAGAACAGAGTTGCAATTCATTCCCATCCTGAGCTATTTTTTCTTCTTTTCCCTTAACTGAAATCTTGATTTAATTCAAACTAGCCAAGGTAAGCAGCCATGCCAGGGAGAAGTATTGGTTCCAGAGATTAGCCTGCAAACAGAGCTGATGTCATGGCCTTTTCATTCAGAGAGCTCCTTTTGTTGGACAGAGGCTTACAAGGGACTTTACTGAAACGTTACAAACACTTAACCATGGGTATTACAGAAATTCAGCACATGTGTTACTGGTTTGCAAAGGAAAAGAAATGCAAGGCTGGAATTTGTTCCTCTATTATATGCTAGATTTTATATTTATGACCCATTGGATGTGGCACATAATGCAAAGATATATGCAAACTCTTAAAAAGAAAGAAAACTAATTATGATTATATTATTGTCTGATGACAATTCCTCTAAATGGCTAGAACACTTCAATATGCACAGAATCAAAATTTATTATACAGTATATATTATGTTTTTCATCACAAAGCATGTCAAGACTGACAAGTCCCAAGTCAATGGACTTGCATTTGTTTAGCGCTTTTCAACTCCACTGACTTCTCAAAGTGCTTTTACAACTACATGTCACATTAACCTAGTGGATTAAATAATCACACACACACACTCACACACAGATGGGTCAGCCACTGGGGGCAATTTGAGGCTCTGTATCTTGCCCAAGGACGCTTTGACACGGGGACTGGGGGAGCAAAGTCAGTCTAAACTTTGAGTTTGTGTCCAAAGCAATGCACTCCTCACCAAATGCAATGCCATTTTAACAACAGATCCATGACTTACTGTTCTTCGTGCACTACAAATGTCAAACAAAGGTGAGGTGGTGCTGTGCTTCCGTCACCGTATTATTTAATCTGTACCTTTTACATACTGCAATTAATTTTTCATTGACCACCGCATATTTCGTATGCAAACAAGATTATCTTTAGTTTAATTTTTTCATACTGGAGCTCAGTAACGCAACAATATATCTTCATGGTCCTTCAGCCTGATTGGATGCTGTCAGATTGGTTCAGACAAAGTGCATCTGAGGAGCCAAGTGTTGACTTGCTGTAGATTCAGGAAATGAAGGGAGAGGCACTGATTCATGGCACGCTTTTTAAATAAGATGAGTGGGAGGCAACACGCACACCACTTGCTTGGTCTCTTCTTGGTGTAGGAAATCAAAGCCATCAAAAAATTTATTTCAGAGAAAAAATTCCTTTTCACTCTCATCACCTCTACATTGATTTATTAAAAAGTGCAGATGTTACGGTGTTGAGAGAGAGCCTTTCAACCAAAAGGTCGGTGCTTTTTTAATAAATAAATGCAGAGGTGTGCAGGAATTGATATTTTTCTTTGAAACACTTTTTCAAATAATACTTTCTAATCTTTGGGCTTGGGGGAAGGTGTCAAGTATTTTCAAGTCAAAAGGCTCAAAACCAAGTGACGTCACAAATCATTGATTATATACCCACCATCACCATTGAGGCATAGCATCAGCAAGCTTTACAACAGTCAAATGAGTTCAAGGAGAAACATTTCCCATACAAACAGTTCACCCTTCAAAAGTTACTTCAAGGTCAAAACTAAAGCAAGTGTTTCATTATTACTGCTATTTCTCACATTTTAGAGCAACTTCTGGGTTCCCACCTGCAGTTTAACATGAATGCACATAAGTGTCAAGTTTACATCTGAACATTGAACATAGCCTGGTCAAGATGATTGATTGGTTGCTGTTGGAACTGCTTAAGAGGAAGTCCAATGGGGCTTAAGCTGTTGCTGCTCCAGACAAGCTAGCCTCTAAGATGGTGGTGGTGAGGCAGTTTTCTATGATATATTACCCAAAACTTGTTAGTCTGACTTAGTAAAATATTGAAATTTGCATTTAAAAGCTCGAAAACACATGATGGCATCAAAGGGGCCTAAGTCTGCCAAACAGAAATTGCTTTAAACACTGTTTTGTCCTCCAAGACTTCAATCATTTTAAGAAGAACAAAACTATGGACTTGTGACGCTAATGCATAAACAAGGGTAACGTGAACTGTTTTGGTGTCTTGAAGGTCACACCATTCATCAAAAAGTGGAGATAACTACCCTCAAGAACGTTAATGATCTTGACTCCAAAGACTGTTCATTTAAGAATTTGAGACATCAAGAAAGTCCACAGCGTTTAATAGAATGTCTTGGATTATCTTGAAAAGAACCGTTTCTCAGTGTTAAAAGGAAACCAATTTAATGTTTACAAATTCATCTGGAGATCTAAAGCAAACTATCCACTAATTCCCCTGAGCTCCTTCAAAGTGGATCCTTGATCCACCATCTCTTTCCCAGCAGATCGATGGCGGTTGAAGAGTTCATTATCCAAGACAAATCCATATGCTTCTCTGCCACATCTTCAGCCGTTCTTCTCATCCCTTTTCGCTCTTCCTTTTAATTGGCCTTCAGTCATCAGTCATCTCAGCTGCACTTGTTCTTTTACCCACTATGTCGTTCCAGTCTAATGACACAAAGGCTAATTTTACACCCACCAGTCGTTCCGTTTAATTACTGACTGTCCAGACTCCTCTGGCTCAATCAATAACAACCGTACCGAGATGGAGGGAAGCTTTGGGAAAAAATGTCCATGGGGCACTTGATCTGGAAGAGGAAAGAGGATTTTTCATGTCATTGGACGAGCGGAGGCAAATAGCAGGTATAGCTAATTGGTCATCGGGGGAGATTTGTGCAATGTCACTGAGGCACTGTATCATCCTCACCACACGTTAGCAAAGCTCACTGTACTTTAATGTTTCACTTTGGGACACTGATAAACTTTGACATTGTTGGATTATCTTAAATTATTTAATGTCTGCCAGTGGAGTGAGATAATTTCCCTTATCTCACATGCAAATCTGCTTATATCTAGAATTTTAATAAATGAAGATCTGTATCTTGATACTAATGGATCAAACCCCATAGTTTCTACACTTTAATCGAAGGGAGATACGAAAGAAAAGGAGCTGCTTTCATGCCTGAGATTCAATTTAGCTGGTTTGGACCAAAATATTAGTTCATTTGCAAAAACAGATATCAAACACCATTCTTGAAATTTATAAACCGACACCATAATTTGATATTGCCTTGAGTCCAACGCCAAAAAACAAAACATGATTTATGACCATTTAAAAAGAAATAAGATATTTTATCAAACTAACTCAACTCCAAAAAAGCGCACCCAAAATGATAGATATGTATTTTTTTTTTGCAAATTAACTCCTTGATGCAATTGTTATGCCCCTAGAAAATCTGGAGAAATAATCAGGAGAACGATATGGTGGTGCTTCTTCAGTGAGAACTAATACATTTTCACAAAAATAAAACAATTTACAAGTAAAACAACTGCAGGAAAGTAAGTAATAAGCACAATTTTTTACAGTATTTGCCTGACAAATTGACTTTCTCTCATATTACTGTCAAGCAAAAAGCAGTTTAAGCTCAGTAAACAAAACTCAAAACAAAACTCACCAAAACTCATTTAAGTGCATGAAACATAAGATATTACACATATTGCAACAGGTGTACATGTGAATTCAGTTGACACACGATCAGCTGCTTATAACCGAGCAGGGACTCTCTCACACACTCTTGACACGATAGCAAGTTACTACAGACGCATTAACTCAGTTTAAAATTCACAACATACCCAGAAAAAGTGGATAAATAATCAGGTGGTGGTTTCCTAAGTGAGGACATTACTTTAAGGCTGGAAATATACTTGTTGTTTAACCTGAGGACGAACACAACCATCACTCCTGATGAACGCAGGATTCACGAGGCAGCCAAGAGGGGAAGGGGTGTGAAAGCAAACGCATTGTTAAAAGCAAGTATATCTGCAGCCTAGTGAGGAAGCTACCACAATTTCCCCAGACTTAATCAGATTAAGACCATTAGATCACAGGGTAACATTATGACAGGACATGAATTTACCATTTTTTCCATTTTTTACTTGTAACAGACTATGAATGGTTTAGTTATTTTTAATTTGCCTTGTTCTAACGGGTTTCATGTTCAAACTTCAGAACTTAATAGAAACAAACCAAGAAGAGGAAACATGAGGCCGTACAGACTGACAGGTAACTCATTCATTAGACTGTTTGGTGGCTGTCACCCTGCATTATCATCTGGGATCTGCAAGGGGAAATCTAATTCTGCTGACATGAAGTCACGCAGCGCATCACTGCTCCTTATGTGTGTATTTATATTCTCTGGTGGCCACAAAGAAGTCACTGAGAAATAATTGATTATGAGAATAAATAGTCTGGAGAGTCTGAGACTGGACCTCGACCTCATATCTCATTAATAATAATAGATAAGTAACAGGAAAAGAAAGCTCTGATGGTAATATTTCCTGATAAAATTGCATCACAACTAAATGACATGAGAGTTCACCGAGACCTGCTGGTGGTCAGGATGATTATTCAAAATAAGACCTGGCAAACTGGGACTGAGGTGGCAGGTATGATTAAAAACTATACAGTAAAAATTGGATGGATGGATGGATGGAAGTGTGGCCCTAACTGTGAAGTACAGCGAGCTGTATCCACCAGTCTGGGAAGTCTCAGTTTATTATGCACTGAGTGAACATTTGATTGATTTCACTGGTATTTTAATGCAAAACTCCCTCTCCTCCGGTTAATCTCAGCTGTAAACAGAAGAGATGAATGACATTTGACACTGGACTCATGAATCAGCGCTTAAGCAGCCATCGTGATTCATTAGATTCAAAACAGGGTTACTCGGCAACCAAGGACACTCTGTTACATGTGTAATGTTATGAGAATATTAAATAAAGTTTACCCGACTCTGTGATGTCCTAAAAGGCTCAGAACGTTTAATTTTTATCTGTCTCTGTGAACCCTATGCTCTTAGAAATAAGGATTCCAAAAGGGTTCTTACTGACGAATATAAAAGGGTTCTTGGTAGAACCTCCTGGGTGGGTTCAAGAAGAAACCCTCGGAATCTTAAAAGATTCTTGGCAGAACCTCCTGGGTGTGTTCTAGATAAAATTCTTGGATTGTATAAAAAAGTTCTTGTTAGCGCCCTTAGAAAGCAGAAAGTTTCTGGATAGAACCCCCAGAGAGGGTTCTGGGTGGAACATCTTTATTTTACTTATTTATTTATTTTACCATTTTAGAACCTCTTATTGGGGGCTCTGGGTGAAAACCTTTCACAGATGGTGTCTAAGTATAGCCTTTTATGTTGGGTTGTAGGTAGAACTCTCTGAAAGGTCACAAGTGGAACCTTTAAAAAAGGTTCTACCAGGAACCAAATAGGGTTCTCCTATAGGGACAAGCCAAAGAACCCTTTAAGTTCTAATTAGCACCTTTATTTTTAAGGGTGCATGGACTCAGTGGAAGACTTGCAGCCTCATCCTTCTGTGTGTGCAAGTTTACACACACATTGAGTAAAGAGTGTCCACAAGCGTGACCCGATCGGAGACAACCAATCAGCAGAGTCAGCTGAAGACGCTCGGTTACTGGGGACCAATGGGAGATGGCGTGCCGGGCGGGGCTGGGAACTGATGGTGGAACTGAGTGGCTGTGGCAGCGCTAATGGTAAGTGAGAGGTAATTAGAGAGAAAAGACTCGTGTGCGGCTCTCCATCCGGCGAACAGAGCGGGGAGCCGGCCTCCCCACCGCCTCATTTATCATCATCTGCTTAGCAGGCGGCTCAGAGTCAGGACAAACAGAACAAACCCCCTCCATCTCTCTCCTTCTCTGCAGTCTCTCTCTGGTTCCTTCTTATCTTCTGTCATTTTCATCTTGTGCTACTTATATCGTACGTATGATACTTCCTTCTCTCTCTCATTCTCTGCGTCAAATCTACTTTATTTGTCCAGTTCTTCTTCGCTTTCATCTCTTCTTCTTGTTCTTTGCCACCTGTCACAGGTGCGCTTCCTTCATCTCTTTCTCGCTGTCTATTAGCCATATTTTACTTTTGTTTTCCACTCTATTCTTCTTTGCTCTATTTACTACTTTCACTTTCACATCAACTTACTGCATTCCAGCCTGTTCTTCTCTTTTTGTCCTATTCTATTTGTTCAATATGCTTCAGCTTCATTGGTTTGGTGCTTTCCACTCTCCATTTCTGCATTGCAATTTTCCTCTTCTGTTTTCCATCTTTCCTGCCTCCACCTCTCTGTGACCCTGGATGTTTTTCATTTTTCCTCTTTCCACTCCAATTTGTCTCTTCATTCTCTTCACCGGCGTTATTTTTCATCAGATTCTGATCTCTAGGGCTGGGTTGCACCAACAAGGATACATTTTTAACCCCACATTAAATCATGGTTTACCTTTAAATTATGTTGCACCAGACTTTATAAATTAGCTAGATTTAAATCATAATTTAGATTAATTTTAAACTGCTCTTTAAACCTAAGTTTAGTGTTTACTCTAAGCCTGGATAAAACTTTATTCTGCTGCACCAAAACTTTAACCTGTGATCCAGTATTTGAAGTTTGAACTTACACTTGAGGAGGTTTAACTTTAAAAATGGCTGCCTGTTTTAGATGGATCAAGCAAAAATAATTCCTGCTGAGCCACATGAGTATGTTTATCAGGATTACCAACATTTCCTAGCTAGCTAGCAAACAATATTTTCATCTGGCGAACAAAATATAATGCTCTTTCTTAACTAGCGAGCAAACAATATGTTTTTTTTTCTCTTGCTACAAACATTTTTTTAACTTCTTTGTAAGCTTGCAAACATTTTTCCTAGCAAAAAGCAAACAGTATAACTTCTTTGTTTTTGTCTTTTTGCTAGCTAATGCAAGATTTTGTTTAAATATACAGAGAAGCCAAAAGTTAACGCCTCCTCTATTTAATTTTAGTTTCCATCTCTAAATTTAGATTTACTGAAATGAGATTAGTTTTTAAGTATGCAACAAGCTTTATTTATTTTTTTATTTATTCATATTTGTAAACTCTGATTTGAACTACATATAGTTTAAATAAGTCTTTGTTGGTGCAACCCAGTCTAGATCTTAACAGTTTCCATTCCTTTACTTTTGCAACACTGCATCTCATTTACTTTAAAAAGTAGGAAATGCCACAGTCACCTTGATGATTACAACCAGCAGGACCACCATGAACCACCCCTCAAAACTGAAAAAAACTGAAAAATGAAATGCAGAATATAAACAGACCAGAACAAATGGGAAACAATAAACTTGGACTAAACAAGTTGACGTCTGTAACCATGTAGATAAATGGATTGTGTTAGGCTGTTGGCAGTTTTACTGCTGAGAGGCGCATGAATATGCAACTGCTATGATTTCACAGCTAAAATTCAATGTACTTTTTACAGCCTAAAATTAGGCCATCTCTTCCCTCACAGATGGATGATGGATGGGGAATTTAATGTTAATCTTTCTCAGGATGAGTCAGCAGAAAGTAGCCACTATTATTCACAGTCCAGCTCAAATTCATCAGCACCTCTGTCCTGTGTGAAGTTGTCTTTAATTAATTACTTTTCTTGTACGACTGCAACAACACGTCACGACCCTGGCACAGATACAGACAACAACACGGCCAATATCGATAATTGGCTGCAACAGGTGACAGAGAAAAATGGAGTGAGACACGAGGAAAAAAAAAATACAGAAGTACAAGACATGGACATAACTCCAGGCTGTGACGTGCAAACAGAACTAATTTGTAGCAGAAAGTAATTTGTATCACTCATGACTGGCGGCAGTTGTTGGAGAAACAGGGAACAGATACACTCAGGTACCCCAATTTATCACTTCGCCACTCGCTTCCTCCCTGTGTCACTGGGATATCTCACAGTGCCCTTATTTCTATTCTGCCAGTGCAAAGTGAGGCTGAAATTTTATATTATGTGAACTGAAAAAAACATATTCATATTTATTTAATATATATAACCCTTACCATCATTTTCCTACCACCTGTGATTCCTTAAAACCAGCATTTCTTCTCTCTAAGATGATTTTGTTGTCCTGTTTTCATCTACTGTCATGACAAAATTAGTTTCTGGATGGAAAATCTTCACATTAGCTCACGTAGAGGAAGAGGACACTGGATTTGGCAGCAACATTTATCGTTCGAGCATCAGAGACTCTGCGGTTTGTGCTAGATCTTTCAAACTTTAATACACATAACCAATATCTGTCTACCATAAATAAAACTCACTTGGACGTCTACTACACAGTTACAGATTATGAGTTAATGTTCTGTTGTTACAACCTTCATTACTCAGATGAATTGTAACACTAGCTGGGGACGTAATTTGCTGATTTCAGATCCACACTATCTAATGTATGAAAGAACTTTATTGAGGAAGACAGAATAAACAGTTTTGAATAAAACAATTTAAAGTGGCAGAAACACTTTCTGTGTGTGTTGACTGGATTGAATGTGCATGTGTCACATAAGGGTTCAATCACTGTCACAGTTGTGGTAAATGTAAATGGCTGTCCCTGGAGTGTTTTATGGGCCCAGAACTTACACAAACTTGACCCACACTTCTTTTGGCCTTGAGTTTGCAAATGGTTGCATGCACACAATGCAGAAGTTCTCATAATTTTAATGAACTGTTACAACTCCCCAACTGAAACAGCCAGTACTGACCTAACTGTTTTAGTATGTGGGCTTGATGGTAGCACCAATACAAAGCAGTTAACAGTGTCGTGCAAGTTCACACTTCACAATAGCTAGCTCAAAGTTCAGTTAACACAGAAAAAATGAAGTATTTCCCATTCATAGTCCACTAATCTGAATTTTGAAAGAAGCTCACAGTCCCAAAAAATGAAAAACTTGTTCACATTCATTCTCCAACCAGGATAAATGGTGTGCAATATTAATGTTTTTGTATTCACTTGAATGGCCAGGATAACATAATAGTTATTAAAAGGATATTCCACCCCAGAATCCCTCAATATGTACTCATCCCTATGCCAATGTGAGGATGGGTGAACATTTTCAGTTCACAAAACAATCCTGGAGTTTCAGCAGAAAACAGGGTTGCAGCCAAATCCAGTACAATGGCAGTGAATGGTGACCATGGATAAAATGTAAAAAAAAAAGAACACAAAACAAACACAAAATGTCTCCATCCTGCTTGTGTGGTGTAATCCAAGTGTCCGCGATCCACGACATTAAAATTTAACCACAAAAGACGCCATTTACCCCATGTTTTTAGCCGAAATGTCAACTGTAGCCTCCCAGGTAGCATGTAAACATGGCATCGATGTATCGCGAGACTTTCTATATCTCTTAATGGATGCACGTGTGAAAATATCGCGATGCCGTGTTTACATGCTACCTGCTACATGCTACAGATGACATTTCGGCTAAAAACATGGCATAAATGGTGTCTTTTGTGGTTAAATTTTAATGTCGCGGCTCGCGGACACTTTGATTACACCAGCAGGATGGAGACATTTTGTGTTTGTTTTGTGTTCTTTTTTTTAACATTTACATTTGGTCTCCAAAACTCCAGGATTGTTTTGTGAACTGAAGATCTGCATCCATCTTCACATCGGCATGGGGGTGAGTACATATTGAGTGGATGATCATCTAAGAGTGGAAGATCGCTTTAACAACAGTTTACAAAAATCTGAGAATGTTTAACATGACAGCACTTAGCAAATTTGAACACCATCATACTGTTGAAATGAGAGCTTGGAACTCTTACAGTTCAAACTGAACTCATCAAAACTGCAAGCAGCTGAACAGAGAGATGTGATGCATGAAACACAGATCTATTGCTCTGTTTTTCATTGTAACACAAAATCCGGTCTGCAGTGTAGGTAGTACACTTCATGATACATGATCAGAGAAACTTTTTATATTGTTTCTTATATGGTTGACACTATCTCTCTTTCTCTGGTGTTAGTTTCCACCGCACATTTATTTTAACCCTTTGACGACATGAGCATTGACTCAGACTTTTTATACAGAAGCATATCTAGTTAGTAGTTTTGCACAAAAAACATCTCAACGATTAAATTTGGAGTAAAAATCTTCTCCTTTCATCAAATTGACTTTATCACCATGTGCTTTGATTCTCATGCACTTTTGTCAAAGTGTCTGAAAGTTTACTGTGTGGTCCTGCGCTGCTGATCTCTGATTCCACCCCCATGCGAGGGTGTGTTCTCCAGTTTGAATGTGGGCTAAAGCTGACCCTCCAGACGTTCTCCCTCATTGCCACGACAGAGAGCTGCACTCAACATTGATTAAAGCCAAAGCAAGGTGAAAGCCTGTGACAGGCCACCACTATGGCTGTCACCTCCCACATGCAGGAGCAGGATGAGGAGATAAAAATACTCAGACACTTAACCCTCACTGCTGACATTTCACATTGTGACAATGTGGGCCTATATCAGATTAAGATAATGTAATAGTGGATGTGCCTGTACCGACTGTGCAAACATATTCACCAGTCCACTCCAATGCTCTACCACTCTAGAGGGCATTTAGAACATTTAATCTACCATAGGGGTATTCTAGAGGGCACGCAATACTCATTATTTTGGCAAAAGTATCCTTACAACTTAGGGTATGGTACAATTTTTAGGTACTTCTCGGGCATTCCATTTTATGCTACTTTATACCTCCACTCCACTAGAGTTTGATGGGAAATATCTTATTTCACATTTATTTAACAGCTATAGTGCATAGATCGTTTTCAGATTGGATTTTATATTGCATTTAGAGTATATAATACATGTATATAACACAATGCGTTGTCGATGATTAAACTAAACTTTACCAAATCTTTTGGTTTGTGAAGCAGCCTGAACAGAAAAATAAATTTCTGGTCAGGACTCTTTCTCACAGATGTCTGAGTTCTTATCAGTTCCACCAAAGAGACTTATCAGATGGTTTCATTTAAATATCAGTTTGAGGCACAAAGAGGAAAAATCATCATGTTGTTCATAAAAAGCAAACATTAGAGAAAAAATACAGATCTGTGTAACAGAACATTGTTTTGTTCCATCCTTCCCACTCCACTGATCATTTCATGACTCCTCAGATTTATTTTGTGACCCTTCAGTGGGAGCCTGATCCGTAGGTTGGGAAACACTAAAATTAACTACCCAACTATATACTTTATAAAGCAGTTAAAACTAGCTCCACCTTGAAACAGCTACAGCAGTAAAATACTGCTGACAAATTGATGCATCAGTATTAACTGTCTATGAATGTCATATATAATGATATATCTCTCTCAGGGGACATTTTTCTGCAGAACTGCTACTTTAACTGTTGTTACATTGAGTACACTTTGCTGCTTCTACTTATTTTTTTTAGGTGATTTTATGAATAAAAAAAATACATGTTCAACTGACAAAACTGAGTAAAAGAGAACAGCATACCAGCCATAAACAAAACTAGAGAAATTACAGGCAATGCAAATGAGCGCTAAATGCTGTAGTACTGTATACTGAACCAGTTTGCAAACAGCTGTCACTGGTATCAAGTGGCCGCCTATTTGCCATTCTGAGCGCAAAGTTGACAAGGCTTTGACAAGAAGCACAAAGAGTAAATTCATCAAATTGCTGCATGTCAAATTCTATTTGCCTGAGAGGACCTCTCTCGCGCACACTTATCAGCTGCCCTATCATAGCCTAATAGCTACTGTAAATTTGCTCATATCAGATGGCAGGCATTCATTTGGAAAATGACTGTCTTAATCTATATTTCATCAACTGGACTGAAGATATTAATAGTAGATATTCTTATTAGGCCTTAAACCTCATCAAGACTCCTGATGTGAAACTCATGGTACGAGACTTAAATGATCCAAGGAAAGTATTCTCCATGATTTATTTCACCATGTTCCCTTTGTCTGTATCTTGGCCTGCGAAGCACAGTAACTATGTTCAGCTGGTGTGTACTGTTTTCATGCCTGCTCTGTCAGCATGCACTGGGACACATAAATAAAGCTATTAGGTTGTGGAAAGCTTATGAAACACACAACTGCCTCATGAGCACAGATGGCCCTCAGATCAAGGCCTTAAGGTACTGTAGTCCTGGATCCAAGAACGCCAGCCTGTTCCAATCTGGCTGAAAGTGATAAAGTCTTCAATGAGGAGGAGAGTGACTTCATAGCTGAATTACAATGCTGCAGGAGTTCTGCTTAATCTATGTGATGTGCTTCAGCTGAAGAATGATCCCACACTTAAGTATCAGTTAGATCAATTTTATGTCCTGCACTCTTAGAAATAAAGCTGCTAACTAGAACCATAAAGGGTTCCTCTGCTTGTCCCCAGAAGAATCCTTCTAGGTTCCATTTAGAACCTTAAAAAAAAGGGCCACTTGAATTTCTATCTAGAACCCAACATAAAGTGTTATACCTCGAACCATCTGTGAAAGGTTCCACCCAGAAACCCCTATGAGAGGTTTTTATAGAGAACCCTTCTATGGTGTACTGGTTCCACCTAGAACCATCTTGGGAGGTTCTATTCAGTACATTTCCACCTTCTAAGGGAGCTAACAAGAACCCACCCAGGAGATTCTACTGAGAACCTTTTTTATTGGTAACACACTCAGGGGGTTCTACTGAGAAGTTTTTTGTTGTCCAGTGTTTTTTTCTAGGACACAGTCGGGGTTCTATGCAAATTATCTTCATATTCCATGGGTTTTATCAGGAGAACCCTCTTTGGGGGGTTCTATCCAGAACCTTTCCACCGGCTAACAAGAATCCACCCAAGGGGTTCTACAGAGAACCTTTTTATATTCCAAAGGTTTTATCTAGAACACACTTGGGGGTTCTACTGAGAATGTTTTCTCTAGAACACAGTCAGAGTTCTATGCAAACTATTTCATATTCCATGGGTTTTTATCAAGAACCCTCTTTGGTGGTTCTATCAGAACCCTTCTACCTGCTATCAAGAACCCACCTGGGGGTTCTACTGAGAACCTTTTTATAATTCATGTTTTTTCTAAGAACACATCTGGAGGGTTCTATGGAGAACCTTTTATATTCCAAGGGCTTAATCTAGAAGCCACTAAGGCAGTTCTAATGAGAACCCTTTTATATTATTGTACAATAAACCCTTGACAAACCCTTTTTAGAAGAAAAAAATTCTTCAAGAACTCTGTCTTCTAAAAGGGGGTGTTTAGATGAAAAGTGTTCTTGATTGAACCGTTACAAGGAACTAGAGCTGTCAATCGATTAAAATATTTAATCGCGATTAATCTCATGAATGTCATAGTTAACTCGTGATTAATCGTACATTAATCGCACATTTTTATCTCTTATAAATGTCCCTTGAATTATCATTTTTACTAGCTTGTTCTTAGTTGCGGTATCCATATGCCTCTGTCGAAAGCCATCCATTGTCGCCTGGTTTTGACGAGGAGGAGGCGGAGAATTCGCATTAGCCGTGTGTTTGGACATCAAGTGGTATTTCAGACTGGATGTGCTACGGTGATAACTCAGTTCACACCGACAATACACACAGATAACTTTGGTCTTGTCAACCGATCCATCTGGCAACTTTTTGAAACTAAACTTTCCATTCAGAATTTTTTTCGAATCCATTTCAGCGTTTCACACAAACAGGTAGCCTACTCTTTTACAGCGAGTGAGCAGGCAAGACCAAAAACATGCGTGGGGCGTGCCTATTGTTTTGTTTCCGGGTTACAACCAGATCCTGTAGTTTTTCTAACGTTGCTAGCAGTGGCCACAGCTTATAAAAACTACAAGTTCACTTGGTCACAATGAACGTTAATCTCGCGATAAAAGAAATGACGCCGTTAAAATTGATTTGCGTTAACGCGTTAATAACGCGATATTTTTGACAGCACTACAAGGAACCCTTGTTTCTAAGAGTGTAGAACATTTTTTCAAAGGGCACCCACACAATGCAGACTAAGTTCCAGCCACATAGAGCTCAGATACAGTCTGTCAGGAGGCTTGAAGATAAATGACTGTCAAACACAGATAACAAATTTAAATTCAAATCAGAAGTAACTGGCAAGGCTGAATCAGGTGGCAGGAAACTACACAGCAAAATTTAAGGCACACTAACTCCGCTGTCTGTTAGAGTCCGATCTCTTCACCCCCCACACCACTTCTTCCCTGTTTTCCCCTTCTCTTCTCTCAGCCTCTGCCTGCATGGGTTTATCTACAGTCACACCTCTCCCCCATCTTCAGCACTTATCTCCTTCGCCAGTATGCGTCATGCATCCCTAGCCCTGTCGAAGATAGGACATTGCACGGCGAGATTCTCCCGTTTACACAAGATCTCACACGCGCATGATTCCTGCGTGCGGCCATCTTAGCGCAGGGGTGTTTGGTCCCCGTCCTGGACAAGCCGTTCGATCCTATCCCAGCAGTGCGTTTACCGAGGTTTGTTTGTGCAGCCGTGTGCCACCTATCACCTCTCTGTTGGGACTTACGCTGATATGGCAGCATGGTGTCTTAGTAGCATTCCAAGCAAGGCAGCAGGTGTGTCGACAACAACAACAAAGGCACAGATTTTAGTGATACCATCAACAAGAAACCAAAAGATATTGCTCCAATGCTTCTTTAAAGTTCTGTGAAAACTTTTCAAAAAACTCTCAAAATGAACCCCAAAACCTGCTTACACGATGAGGCATTTTTAATAAAAAAAAAAAAAAAAAGACTCCCTTTAGGCTACATGATGTTATTTAATAGCAATCAGCTGCATCTTGTGCCCTATTTTAGTGTATATTAAAAGGATAGTTCTGATTTTTTGAAGTGTGGTTGTACGAGGTAATTATCAATAGTCAGTGTGTTATCTACATTAGCAGAGAAGAGCACCAGCACAGAAGCTAAGCAATGTACTGCTGTGGACAGGGTCAGCTGAAAAACATATTTTAGCCACCTTAAAAAAGGCCCACCTAAAACTGCCATCAAACAGCCTTTTCTGATCGAAAAAACATTATTACATGACCCAAATATTGCTCTATCCAATGCCACCAGACTTTGGTGTTTTAAAGGGTTAGCTTGGATTCACCAAAGTCACATAATAACAAAAACAGCAGAACAAAAACTCCTTCAGTGAAACCACACCATTTTGAGGGAATGAGAATCGCAGAGCACTCAGGGATAGTGCTTCCATTTTTGGAGGATGGTGTTCGCGGCTGTCATTATCCGTCACTGATAATTTGTCATCTGTCGATCATTCATCATCACAAATGCATAAAGTACGCACTATATTAAGATAAGCTGTCAACGCAGGCAAAGAGGTGATGTATTAAGTATATATTGTCAGTAAGGACAACATGGGATCTGAGAACTAGCTAACTAGAGAAAGCACATACAGGTGTGCATAAGTAATGTTAAAAACACCATAAAGTTGTTAACTGATCAGTAACTAAAGCTTACAAATGCAAACACTGTCTTCTTCTTTAAGTTGCAACCTAAGTCATTCTGTGTCTCTCAGAAGTTTTGGGCCCCGTGAAAAGTAATCCCATGATTGGCTGTTACAGCCCACCATACAACACTCTTTACCAGCCATCTTCAAACTGAATTGTGACCACTTAACTAGATGGTGGTGACAGTGTACATGGTTGGTATCCTCCAAAAACGTTGATGATGTCACAATTCCATTCTCTATTAATATTATTTGAACAGTGGTTTCACATCAGAAAAAAATGTCTGACAGCAGGATAAAGCTGTGAAAATATTCTGAATATAGTGTAGACCTTGAACTATTATTATTTTAGATAGCTAAAATGCATTTTGCTGCTGACCCTGTCCACAGCAGTACATTGCTGAGCTTCCTACACTGGTACTCCCACTGATTCTCCAAACAGGGAGTGTGCCCACCACCATCTGCTGTAAGTAATACACTGACTATGGATAAGTACCTTATACAACCCTGCTTCAAAAAATCCAAATATACCTTTATACTCGTGTTAGGAAGGTCCCTGCCAGAAGTCATTTGTTTTGCTTTGATTCACTAGAAGCACATTTATCTATTACAAGAAATAAAGAAACAAAGCAGACCTCACAGCTCTATCTAACTTTAAAGCTGAGTAATATGAAAACAATGCAGTTAAATGTGATCTCAGAGACAATGGAAAGCAACCCTTTGCTGTAGTAGCTGTGCTCTATCTGATAGTGGCCCTGCAAGAATGGAAAGGAATATATCAGGGTGGTACATGATGCGAACTCTTGCTTCCCCCACACCCATTCGAGAAGATAAGGAAGTGATGACACTCACGGGGTAACAAAGGATAGAGAAAAGGAAATTGGAAAAAGGAGGGGGAGCATGGCGTAGAAGATCAAAATATCGTGGATGGTGTTCTTTGAGATATTGCTCTATGGTTTTTCTTGGAATGTAGGAGGTAAACTTGTAATCAAGTGCCATTCAGTGGGGTTGATAACCATTTTGTTTCTAGTTATCAGCTGTTTTAATAGTTACACATTTTTATCTGCGTTCCTACTGTACCGTACCCTCAGTTTGTTTTTTCCTGCAACACATTCATGCAGATACCTCTGACATTCCCAGAAAAACCACAGTCCTCTATATTGAACATTTCCATTGGACCAGTTGAGGAGTAAATGACTTGCTCAAGGGCACTCCAATTATTTGCACAGGAAAAAGAAAGCATGACTCACTCACTCATTCACTTTCCCAGAGCACAATTTCCCATCTTACCATTTCCCAGCGGTTCTGCGGTTTCAAATTGAAAACCCTTCTTCTCCGACCCAAAGGTTGGAGAAGAAGGGTTGGGTCATCATCTTTTCGTGCGTCGCACATACAGTATCAAAGGACAGTCTGAAAAAACATAAATGCTACTGTTCTCACACGCTTATTACAGTTACAAATTCTAACTGAGTGCACCAGCAGAAGATAAAAAGCTCAGAAGAAGCTTTAAAAAGCTCACAGTGTTGAGTAAAGCATTACTTTAATTACATCACAGTAAAGGCGAGGAAAGTGAAAAGTTTTGGCACAGTCCTTAAATGAGTTTTCCACAATGGCTCCTTTGCAAAGTTTCTTCTCTTGTTTTCTTAGTCTCTGGAGGTAATAGACCTGTCGCTGCAGTAATAATGATGAATGTCCTCTGTCTGCCCAGCAGAGGATGGGAGATGGCCCCAAAATATGGATGCAAGCGGCTAGGGTATAGTGGATATGGTTAAATCAGAATGGAGGGAACACTAAGATTATGACCACGGCGTGGAGTTATAAATCAAAGGGAAACACAGCACTGGAAACAGACTGTCACAGTTTAGTGTGAGATATTATTAGGAACTCGTGGGCGCCACATTGAAACTAGAGAGAACTTTGTTTAAAAAGACGATAAACATTCAATTACAATCACATTCTGCAGGCTTCACTTCAAACAGCCATCATGGCGGCGGTGTTTGGGTGGTACCAGTCACACCTCCTCCTTCTCTGTCCCAACAGCACAACACTTAATTACACCTCTGCCATTTTAATAGCTTCTGGGTAATGTATTTGATAGTGCAATTATTCCTTCTTGACAACATCACAATTCATTTAGGCTTTTTATTAGAGCAGAGGAATTCTTCATCCTTGGGGAAGCGTTGGAGAGGGGAAAAAAAGCGTTTAATAATCCGATCTAAGATCTATATGAATTGCACAGCTGTGTCTCATCCTCAACCCGCAGTCCAAAGCGAGTTTTTTCACATGGCTTCCACTGTAAATTCATGCCTCCCCTGCTGCAGCGAAGTGTCACCGGAGTTGGTGGTTTATGTCCTGAAAAACAACCGATTGATCTTTCAGAGTCGCATTGCGTGTGTGATTTCATCAGCGAGGCAGTTAGAGAAAGAAGGCAGACGGCAAAGGTGAAAGCAAAGTGGTTTAGAACATTAAGGCAAGTGTGATTTGAACTTCCATTACCTCACAGCTTGTGCTAGATGTATGTAATTTAAGACATTTATCCCCAAATGCCAGAGAAACAAAAAAAGCTATCTATTTTCTACACCCACTTATTTTTTTTCAGTGTTTAAGGGTTATTTCTTTATATATTACTGTTATTGACAGTACGCAAGGTTTTGCACTCTATGTTCTACTTATGTAAATGAAAAAATGCCAAATCTATTACTATTGCTTCCCACCTGGGCTCACAAAATTATTGCTTAACTACAACTCATGCCATGGGTTAAATTTAAAGGCACACTAATCAGGATTTTCCTTAAAAAACAATGTATAGACTCCTATATTCATCCATGTTAATCATCACTTATGACCCACCAGACGTGTGTGGTGTAGAAGTGTATTTTCAGAGACCCTGCTCTCATGTATTTTCTCATTATTTTGCTGTATTCGGAAAACACTCTCCCAATCCAAAGCATCAGTATTTGTCCTGGGAATAAAACTCAGCAATCAGCTATCTTTCCGTTGCATTTACAAACAGCTGCTGACAAATCCTGCGTATTGTACTTTTAAGTCTCAAATCAGCTGCAGATCTTAAGGTCAAAACAATATCGCTTTGTGACAGGCAGTGTTGGGCAGTAATGCATTACTCAGTAACTTATTCATGTAATGTTACTGCTTTACCAACTAATAAGTAGGAGTAGTGTAAGGATTGCAATTTCCAAAACAGTAATTATATTACATTTACTAATCCAAGTAACTCCAGAGTCTATGATAGGAAATTGGCTCAGAGCAACAGTCCATTATTCAAAAAGTAATGGTTTGCTACTCAGAAATAACAGACCATAGAATGCTGTAATTAAGCAAGCATAATCGAGTATTCAGCAAAGCCGTGTAACAAATACTTAGGCTGCATCAAAGTCAAAGTCAACTACATGGTGGGTTTGTGATTTTATTATGCTGTCTGAATCTAAAGTTAGAATAATTATACCCTATGTAGTGGACTCAAAGTATCCCACAATGCATCATGAAAAGTAGTGCACAACTGATGGTCACTAAGCAACCACTATATAGTACCATGCATTGCTCTGAAAGAAAAACAACAACAATGCTGTAATTAACAACACAGAGAAAATCACCTGAATAATGTCCAAAAATGTTTTTCTTCAATATAAAGTGAACTCAAACGTCTGCAGAGAAAACCCTAGATAGTGAGTAGGGAGTAGTGAGTGAGTGAATGATTTTGGACACAGCCTTATAAAATTTCAAAGAAACTAAAAAAGGAGGGCAATTACATCACTTTAGAACATTATATGCTTTGCTTGGAACCAGACATTGGTGCCAGATCTATTGAAGCTTACAAGAGATGCACGGAGAAGCACACTAAAACCCAATATGTCAGAGTTGTATGACCGTTGACAAAGAAATGCCTCCAAAACATTAAAAAATACACACTTCAGAGAATAACATACGGACTGATTTTCCAAATGCACTAATTTGTTTATTTGCTGTTGGTTTCCAAATAGCATGACCGATATTACATCTTCCAACATCTAGAGCACAGAATGCTCTATAGCGATGTAATGTCCATTCCACCTTTTTTACTTTCCTTGTACAATTTTTTAACACCTGTGAAAAAAATGAAACAGTCTTCAAGCTATGGTTATAAAGTTCTCAGATTGTCAAGGCTGAAATCCATTCACACCACATCTTCGCTTTAGAAAAATAAATCTCTTTTATGATGTGACAACAAAATGGTTACGGTTTGGTTAGATTTAGGAACGAAATCAACTTGGCTGAGGGAAAGATCATGGTTTGGGTTAAGATAAATACTTTGTTAAGGTTAGGGAAACATTGTGGTTTGTTGCCATGGCTACAATAATAAATACATGGTTAAGTTTATGGAATGACATGATTTAAAAAATAACAACATTGAATGTTGGTTGGAAATGGGAAATGAACAGCATTCTCCTGTGTGTTTTGTGGACGCCTCCACCTCCTCCCTATACCAACCTTTTAGCCCTGCAACATCAGCCGACTTCCTCTTTGGTCCCATCATAATTACTATACAGATGCTAGAGGGCTTTGTCACTCATAAACATATGTTGTTTTAGGGCAGTTACTGAAACGACTTGTGGTGTTGTTCGTCTTGGGAAGAGAGCCTTATTTCCACTCTTCCCACTTTCTGTGCCTCATATCATCCTTTACGTCCTAAACATTAGTTTCATCATAGCCTCGTGCACTCATATCCTTCCTTTCTCCTCTGACTCTCATCTTCCCATCATGCCACAGTTCTCTCTCTCTCTGCCTTTTCTGTCCTCTAAACAACCAGTCAAGTAGGCACATATTCTGCACCACCCCCTGCCCCTGCCTCTGGCTGACTTCTTGCTCTGTTAAACCCTACTGTAATGCACTGACCCGGAACAGATGCAGTCGACCTATATACAGTAAGCTGTGAGTGAGCAGCTTCCATCTGCAAGAGCAATCTGCTACTTTTGGGTCCTTTGAGCTCTGCTATCTCTCCCCGCCTGCTCCTGTTGCTTTCACTGTGCTTCACACTTTGGACTCTGAACTGCGCTTCAACTCCCAGAATTGGCTTTCTGGCTGTCTTGTGGGCTGATGCTGAATAGCCTTGGGGCGCGACCTTTCTGGCAGGCAGTGAACTGTCAAGTCTGGTTACGTTTTAGTGGTCCTGCGTCAGTGTACTGCACACTCCTGAGTGTGTTCATCGTGACATCATCTGGCAGACACCCCAGGCCCCTGGTGTCATTAGAGGTCTTCAGTACTGACCTTTACAGCCAAATCATCCCAATGAAGACATTTGCCCTCAGAAAGAATCCTAATGAATTTGGCGCGTTTAGGTCCCAGGAAATAACATGGGAGGGCAGCTGTTTCTAAAACAAGTGCTCACAGACAATTGAGTCATTTGTGGTCAAGGGCTTAGGGCACTTAAGTGATCATTAACCTTACCTTGCACAACTTTCTTATTCTGTCGCCTGCCTCTGGTCAGTGAATAAGAACACCTGTGCCCCTCAGGCTACGACAAACGGAAACTACTGAAATAAAGGCAACTGTGTAAATGTTTGCTAAGATCTGTTCTCCACAGTTCACAGATAACACACTCCCATCTGTTCCAGTGGCGAGTGAGATTTAGCTAACAAGCTAAAAGCTGCCAGGCTTCAATAGAGGAGATATGAGACTCGATTAGCAAAACACCCTTCAAGCAAATGGCTCTGAAATCCAAACGGTAGGTGAATTTGGACTTGACGCCTGATCAAAAGGTGGGTCGGCCACTGCTCCATCAGCTCCACGCTCAAGGCGGCGGCAGGTATGTTGGGAATTATGCAGGCCTGTATAGTGAGCATGGTGAACACTGAAGCGTGACCTGGCTTTGTGATAAGATCTCTGTGTTCTTGGTGGGTAATTGGGCTCCAGGGCTGCAGACAGACAGGCATAAAGAGAAGAGAGAAGGTGCAAGTTGTCAGAAAACGTAGAAGGCCGAAGACAAGAGAGAAACACAGAACGAAGGCAGGTCATTTTGTGATGGGTTGATCTGATCTTTGTCTCTGAGAGAGCGTCAGGGAGAGGCAGGTGAGCCTCAAAGCATGTCTCGGTTGTGTGAGAGAAAGAGTGAAATAGTCCATTAAAGTGTGTGTGTGTGTGTGTGTGTGTGTGTGTGTGTGTGTGTGGGTGGGTGTGATTGAATCAGAAGGGAAGACTCAGAGATTGCTTTAGTTTAAAGTTTGAAGAAGTTGTTGCTGGAGTGAAAATGAGCCAATGTGTCTGTTAAGTGCAGGGTTTCTAGAGCAGCTTCAGTGTACACTCTTAGAAGTAAAGGTGCTTACTAGACCCATAAAGAGGTTTTTGCCTTGCAGAACCCTTTTTGGTCCCTAGTCCAACTTCTTATAAAAGTTCAATGTGGAACCCTTTCAGAGGGTTCTACCTAGCACCCAAAATGAAGTCTTATACCTAGAACCATCTGTGGAATGTTTCACCAGGACCCTTCTATGAGAATCCTCCTATGGTGTAATGGTTCCACCCAGAACCCTCTCTGGGGGTTCTACCCAGAACCTTTTTAAAATCCAAGACTTTTATCTAGAACGCACTCAGGAGGATCTACAGAGAACCTTTTTACATTCAAAGGTTTTTTATTAAGAACCAACCCAGGGGGTTCTACTGAGAACCATTTTACATTCCAGGAGTTTTATCTATAACACACTGAGGGGGTTCTTCCAGGCACCTTTTTATATTCCAAGGGATTTACCTAGAACCCACCCAGGGAGTTCTACCAAGAACCGCTTTATACTCAAAGAGTTTATCTAGAACCCACCCAGGGGGTTTGACCCAGAATCTTGTTCAAATCCAAGATTTTATCTAGAACACACTCAAGAGGTTCTACTGTGAACCTTTTTATATTCCAAGGTTTTCACCTAGAACCCACACAGGGGGTTCTACTGAAAACCCTTTCATATTCCAAGAGTTTCATCTAGAACACACTCAAGGGGTTATTCCGAGCCCCCTTTTATATTCCAAGGGATTTATCTAGAACCCACCCAGGAGGTTCTATCAAGAGCTCTTTTATGTATTGTTGCAAAGCACCCTTGATAAAACCCTTGACAAAAGAGTTCTTGAACTTCTTGATTTGATTTGATTTATTTGGATCCCCATTAGCTGTGGCAATGCCAAAGCTATTCTTCCTGGGGTCCATACAACATCTTTACAATGTATCAATGCAATTTGCATCATACAGTACAATCCACGGTCAAAATACAACATAAAACACAAAGAAATACACAAAAAATAACAAACAGATACACAACACAACAATACAAGTACAAGTACAAGTGCATACAATACAACAATACAAGACAGTTCCCCAGGTCAGCAGTGGCATGTAGTATATTTGAATGTTGGTCACACAAATAGAACTCTAGTTTCTTTAGCCCTTTAATATTTCATCCAGTGCCATTGAAGCTCATTCCAGAAACAACCAGATTTGACAGTTAGAATTAAATCAATGTGCTTGTTCTTCCAATTGTCTGTGTTAGATCTCTGTTGTGCACAGATGATTTCTGACTAACTTCTTAAAATTTATTTTACTATTTTCTTGTGTAATGTTTTCTGGTAGTTTATTCCATTCTTGCATGGCTCTGTACATGACCATTCGTTTAATTGTGTTTGTTTTTGATTTGGGTAGTGTGAAATTTCCTCTGGTAGCATGTCTGGTTGCATAACTATGTCTAGCTGAACTAAAATATACATTTTTATACAAGATTGATGTTTTTTTTGTAATTAAAATGTTTCTAAAAAAAAGCAGTGAATACAATAATCTTTTCTCAACTGATAGCCACCCCAAATAGTTGTGCATGGCTATGACGTTTGTTCTGTAGCCACAATGCAAAGCTATTCTTGCTGCTCTATTTTGTACAATTTGCAACTTTTTTATATTTTCTTGTGATGTATTTGACCAGACTACTGGACAGGTGTCCAGAACTGATAATACTAAAGATTGTAACACTAATTTAGTTAATCTTAATGACATAAAAGCTGCACACCTTTTTACAACAGAAACAGCACTTCCCATCTTGGATACCATCTTATCAATATGTTTAGTCCACGATAATTTATTATCTAACACAACACCAAGTAATTTCGTTTCTTGTACTTGTTTCACAGACACATTATTTATAATTAAATTCAATTCAGGCTGTTGTTTTAAAGTATGTGTTGTGCCAAATATAATACTGTTTGTTTTCGATACATTAAGAACCAACTTATTTTTTCTTATCCATTCCACCACAGACTGCAGTTCCTGCTGTAGGGATGTATTTAAAAAATCCTCAAAGAACCTTCTCCTGAAAAGGGTTCTTGGATTAAAAGGGTTCTTAATGGAACTTACAGTGCACCCTTGACAAAGCCTTTCTTCAAAAAAGGGTTTATAAGAAGAAAATGGTTCTGGGTAGAACCTCTGCTCTTGAGGAAGAATCTTTTTGGAGCCCTAATTTCTAAGAGTGTATGACATCAATATTTCAGTCAAGCCTATTCTCAAGGGCAATCACGATGAAATCCGACTGATAAAATAAATATTAGAACCGCACAGACGCGCGCACGCACCCATACAGACAGCAGTGTAATGATTAATCGGAGCACCCAAGGTCTAACCTTAGTAACCCCAAGGCTGCCGGTATGGAGCCCCCACATTAGGCATGCAGCCACATAACCTTGCACTTCAGCCATCCTCCCTCTCAACCCACTCACCTGTCTTCCAGCAGCACCTGTTCTGCCATTCTAGGGTTTCATCGCTATTCTGATCATGTGTCTTTCACTTCACAACCTCCTGTAGTGTGTGCTTGTATGAATATATGTGCGCAGCAGAGATAGGCGAGGAGAAAAAAAAAAGACTAAGCATGTTTACAGCCTTCCTCTGGGCTCGTTTAAAAAGGAGTTTCGCCTCCAATCTAATCTCCATCTAATATTGCTAGGGTGGCGGTCCGCCTACATAATCTTGCATAGCTGCAGTGCCCATATGGCCCAAAGGGAACTCTCATTGTTTTATTACAGATCAGGCAATCTGGGCCCTCCATCTCTGGCTCTTGTAATAGCCTGTCCTTGGGTGTTTTTTTATGGCAGGTTACTCTATTCATTCAAACGTGCCACACAGGCCCTATTGTAACACCAGTTGGAGGGAAGGGTGAATGTTAATTGGTCATTAATATAGTATATTAAAATATTTTGAAAATTAATATAGTTATTTACTCCAAAGAAATGTGCCGGTGCAGAAAGCTCAGCAGTTGACAAATCCAGGTAATGTGTAACAATTCAAGCATTACATCTTGACGTGGGCAAGCATCCAACTGCAATCTCCAACTGGTTATTTTATCATTGTGAAGCATTAGGTCTGTCATCCCATTGGCCAATATATGCCTTGGCATGATTCCAAGCCTGATATGCTGGCAGTGCGCTGGTCTAAGGGCTCCCATTCGCTGCTATTCAGATAGCAGTCTGCCTGGCAGGTCTGGCCTTTTCACCCCTCCTGAGGCTCGACTGTCAAGGCCAGCTTACCTCCCGCCAGAGGTGGCTGCAGTGAGAGACACAGCGGAGAAAAGAGGACGGGGAGGACGAAGAGCAGCGGAGTGAAGGTTGTTTAAGAATGCCGCTCAGGTTTTCAATTGGTGCAAGGAGGGGCCTCTTTGGGATGACAGAGTGTCTGGCCGATCTGGCGGGAAAGCCAACCCAAATGTGGGGATGGGATGGTTGCCGCGGTGCTGAGGGAGGATGCAAGTGATGGATGGCGGTTGTTAGACGCAGTAATTGTGTTCAGGTAATTGACCCCGCTCCCTCCCCCTTTCGCGCTCTCCTCCTGGTGAGCCAAGCACTCCATCTCTCTTTCACTTGTGTTCCACAGATGGGAGAAAACATCAGCAAAGAGAAGCCGGTTCCAAGTCCTGGCAGCCCACTTGTTTGGGATTTTCAAGCTTTTACTTTTGTGCACTGGTGACTGCCACTCATCTCATTTCAGCAGAAGCAATTATCTTACGCATTTTTACATTTCAAACACTTAGCAGACACTGTTATCAAGAATGACTAAAGATGAATGCACTAGTAGAAATAGCTCAATATCAAGCATCACATAACTCTATTTTTATTATGAGTGAAGTCCCTGATATAATATCCGCGCCAGTAAGATTGAAAACTAAATAAATCATGTAGCATAATTTTCAAGTACCATTAATCACGCACACAGTCTAGAAATTAGAAACAACAATCAAAGAAGAAATACAAGCTAAGCTTTTATATAAAAAAAACGTCTGCCTTTAATTCAGCATGTGTGTCAAACTCTTGCACTTAGAGGATGAAATCCAGACTTGTAAACTGTTAAAAACAGATACTGGTGAAGCATCCTAAATATCTGCATCTGTTTTGTTGTTTAGTGGAGTTTGATGTAAGAATATGCTTGCCATCAACATCTTAAACACTGATGATAAATGTCAGGTTTTGGTATCCCATCCTAATTGTTAGGGCTTCTTTCTAGACTCAGTATTTTCAACAGATGTTCCACAATCACGAAGAAGGCCCTCAAAGCAGAGAGAGCATTTTTCTTCCACAGTACTCTCAAATGCAAATTCAGGCACATTTAATTTCAGTAAATGGTGTGTTTATAGACATGCCCCAAAGTTAACAAACTAGCAATCAAGGATACTGTTTGCTGCCCACCTGTCGAGCAAAAATTATTAAATTACTGAATTTGAAATAGATGAGGAAGGTTGAGGAAACAAGTAAAAGTAAGCCAATAAAGTTATAATTGACCCTTTGCAAAAATAATTGACCCTAAAACACAAGAGCACATGTGGGAGGAATGGATTAAACTTTGTCTTATCTGCTCCAACGTAAGCTGCCAATGTCACCACGTCCGACTAACTAGCTTACTACCTGCAATAATGTCACCTCCAAATAAACTTGTGCCAGTGACATCTGTCATGTATTTCACGGTCACACCATCGTGACCACCACTTCAAATCACGACCTATTATTATTAAAATCATGTAATTATAACCTTACATGTTAAGTCAACAATAGCACACTGTTCTGTAAAGCCTTGTAATTCAGTGTATTTTCCTCAAATATTTCCAATTCAGTGCAAGTAAGGGTTGCTTCACAATGTAGATTTATTTCAACATCAGTGCATTTTTTGATATGGAAAACACATTTTGACTTAACCAATTATTATATAGATATTTTCAATGGCAAATCATCCTATTCCCTTTCAATTGTGGGTTTTGTGTATTTACTATCTGACTTTTAATGATAAAAAAAATATAACAGGTCACTACTATCGTATGGGCATAGAAAGTGGTTATATTGGAACTAATGCTTGCTTGTTCACACTCTGTTACAACAGCTCACCTGTTCCTTCCATACTGACAGGAGCGATCACCTCATCACTCCTGGCTCCTGGCTCTGCTTCTGACACTAAATCACATTTTAAAAATGGTCATAATTCTCAGCACAAATCTCCCTTTTTACAAAGCCTACTGATCAATTCAGGTCAGTTTCATTAATATAGTGCTGAATCATCTAGCATCTCAGGGCACTTTTCATACAGAGCAGGCCTACACCATACTCTTCATTATATTAATTCTAATAACATTCACTCAATGAGCGATCCTACCTGCCCACTTTGGACTTGTGGGCTCATGGCTGGTGCTTGGAGCTGGATCTTGCTTCAAAAGTTTCCCAGTTATGTGGCGTTGCATCAGACTGTTATTTAAATTATATAACGTTATGCCACAATGCCACACAATTCATTGACTTGATAATTAATTAACTTGAAAGGTGGTTTGAAGGCAAAGTTCAACATCTTGCCTTACCCGTTTCATCGTCCTCATTTGTCGTTTCAAACCGTGAGCTCGTTTTAGTGAAAAAGTTGCCAATTTTAGCGCATTTGGCTGCATTCTCCGCACCACCCTTGCTCTGCACGGACGTGTTACGTCAGGGTGCGTCTGCAAGAAAAAAATCAAAAGAGCTGCCAGTGGAGGCAGAGGCGACCCCGGGACAGCGGTAGCAGCATAATCAACCCAGCACAATGACTTAACACCGGCCCAAAAAAGAAAAGAAAAAAAA